>JAKUCV010002350.1:127470-145617 GCA_028386065.3 Turnera subulata
CAAAACTTGCTGGATGGGTATAAAAATGAAGCTCTAGAATTTTGTGAGCACTGTGTGGTTGGTAAACAAACTAGGGTGAAGTTCAGCAAGAAGGCAGAACACAAGACCAAGGACAAGTTAGATTACATACATTCTGACTTGTGGGGTCCGAACAGAGTTCCTTCTAAGAATGGTGCCAGGTATTTCATGACTTTGATTGACGATTATTCTAGGATGGTGTGGGTGTATTTTCTGAAGACAAAAGATGAAGCATTTTCAACTTTTGTTAAATGGAAGACGATGGTTGAGCGCCAAACAGAGCGAAAAGTTAAGCGTCTTCGGACTGACAATGGGTTGGAATTTTGCAACAGGGTGTTCAACAATTTCTGCAGCAAAGAGGGAATAGTGAGGCACCGCACTTGTGCAGGAACACCACAGTAGAATGGTGTTGCAGAACGTATGAACAGGACGCTTTGTGATAGAGCACGAAGCATGCTTTCACATTCAGGTGTCAGCAAAAGTTTTTGGGCTGAAGCTGTCAATACAGCTTGCTATTTGGTTAACAGGTCTCCATCGACAGCTATTGAGTTGAAAACTCCTTTTGAGGTATGGTCCGGTTTTCCTGCTGATTACTCTAATTTAAGAGTATTTGGTTGTCCTGCATATGCTCATGTGAGGGATGGTAAACTTGAGCCGAGGGCAAAGAAATGCATATTTCTAGGATATGCATCTGGAGTAAAGGGTTACTGGCTGTGGTGTACAGATACCAAGTCTCCAGGTATGATTATTAGCAGGGATGTGAAATTTAATGAATGTGTCTCATTGGATGGTCAAAAGGAGAAGACAATAGCAGAAACAGACCGCGGTGTCAGAGAACAAATTGAGCTTGAGATTGATATTCCACAAGTTCAGCCTTGTAATATAGTTGTGGAGGAGGTGCAAAATCTTGCTGTTGATGATGCACCTGTACAACAACAGCAAACATATAATATTGCCACAGGTAGATCAAAGAGGCAAACGAAAGTACCAGCTAAGTATGCGAATGTTGCTGACGCAAATCTTGTTGGTTATGCAAACCTTGTAGAATTTGCATTGTCAGTTGCAGAAACAATTGATGTGCAGGAGCCTAATAGCTATAAAGAAGCTATTGCTAGCTCGGATGCTGATCAATGGATTGGTGCTATGGGTGAAGAGATTGAGTCTCTTCACAAGAATCAAACATGGAAGCTTGTTCCATTGCCGAAAGGACAGAAGGTAGTAGGCTGCAAGTGGGTTTTCAAGAGGAAAGAAGGAAATCCGGGGGTTGAAGCACCTAGATACAAGGCAAGGTTAGTAGCTAAAGGTTTTACACAGAGGGAGGGGATAGACTATAATGAAGTATTTTCTCCAGTGGTAAAACACAGCTCTATCAGGGTCTTATTAGCTATGGTGGCTCTTCATGACTTAGAGCTAGAGCAGTTAGATGTAAAAACTGCTTTCTTGCATGGTGAGTTGGAGGAGCAAATTTATATGCGTCAACCTGAGGGATTCATCACTCCAGGTATGGAAGACCATGTTTGCTTACTTAAGAAGTCCTTATATGGTTTGAAACAGTCTCCTAGGCAGTGGTATAAGAGGTTTGATACATTCATGGTTCGTAGTGGCTTTACTCGAAGTGCATATGATAGTTGTGTGTATCATAAGAAGCTTGCAGATGATTCTTTGGTGTATTTGCTGTTGTATGTGGATGACATGCTCATTGCTGCTAACAGTATGTCAGAGATTACCGTATTGAAAAAGCAGCTTGGTGAAGAGTTTGAGATGAAGGATTTGGGTGCAGCAAGGAAGATTTTAGGGATGGAAATCACAAGGAATAGAAGTGTTGGGAAGCTTACGCTTAGTCAACAGTCCTATGTTGAGAAAGTTCTCCAGAGATTTAATTTAGCAGGTGCTAAACCTGTGTCTATTCCATTTGCTACACATTTCAAGTTGTCTGCAGACATGTCACCAAAGACAGACGAGGAGATGGAAGAAATGTCTCTTGTTCCATATTCAAGTGCTGTAGGTAGCATCATGTATGCTATGGTATGCACTCGTCCTGACATTTCACATGCTGTCAGTGTTGTGAGTAGATACATGGCGTATCCAGGAAAGGAACATTGGCAAGCAGTGAAGTGGATTTTGAGATACTTAAAAGGTACTGCTAGTGTTGGTTTGACGTTTGACAAAGCCAAGTTAATGAATTCGATTGTTGGCTATGTTGATTCAGACTATGCAGGGGACTTAGATAAGAGAAGGTCTTTGACAGGTTATGTCTTTAGTCTTTCTGGTAGTGCTATCAGTTGGAAAGCAACTTTGCAAGCTGTTGTTGCGTTGTCTACTACAGAGGCAGAGTATATGGCTATTACTGAAGCAGTGAAAGAAGCTATTTGGTTACAAGGTCTGGTAAGTGATCTGGGGTTGCCACAGAAGAAAACTGCAGTGTTTTGTGACAATCAAAGTGCTATCCATCTTACTAAGAACCAGATGTATCATGAGCGAACAAAGCATATAGATGTCAGACTTCACTTTATTCGGGACATTATATCACAGGGTGTTGTTGATGTGAAGAAAGTGTCTACACATGATAATCCAGCAGATATGATGACCAAGGCAGTTCCAGTTACCAAGTTTAGGCATTGCCTAGACTTGGTTGGTGTAGGCAGTACGCAGTAATGCCCTTAAGAGGGCTGTGATAAGGCAGCGGGTTGTTTTTCCTGGTAGATGAAGAGAATTCAAGTCAAGGGGAAGATTTGTTGTTTTCTGTTGCCTTGAATTCTAGTGGACCTAGTTTATGGTTTGGGCTTGTAGACTTGTTATTAGTTAGTGCCCAACTGTTAAGTTGCCGAAAGTGCAGGTTTACATACAGAGAATGTAAACAGGTTTTGTATTGTACTATCATTCATCATAGTGGAGAAACTCTCTCTGTTCTTGTCCGAGGACGTAGGCATCAATGGCCGAACCTCGTTTAATCCTTGTGTCTATTTCTTTTCTTTCTCGTTGAGTGCTTGATTGATTGTGAGAAATAACCACGATCTCCTAACAGTAATCATTATAAAATGCCATTAACCCAAATAATACAACACTTACGCTTCCCTGTGCCATGTTCTTGAGATGCTCTCTCTCAGTTTCTATTGTGGTGGATTGGATGCGTTCTTCCTGTGATGAACCATTTTGTGAAAATCTAAGGCTCTTCAACCCCACATCTTCTTGTAGATTAAGACTTTTCCTTTTCTAGGAAAACAATTCAAAAGGCTATATGAGTTAAACAGAACAAACAAGAAAATCCCGTTGAGACAGAACATGTTCAAATTCAATCCTCAAGTAACTGAAGAAGGATTCATTTGATCACAAACAAAAAAGAAGAAGAATTCGAACCCGGAGTAAGGAAGTGAAAGAAAACTAAACAACAGTAGCATAGAATGATAATATATGTAACTAAACAAAGGTAGAGGTAGACAACTATATGTTCTACACAATAAAACAACCTACCCGAGACACTCTGTCGTTTCTAAAAAGCAGTGGTGGTTCATTCTTCACGGTTGTGGCAGACACCAAGTCCTGTTCTTTTCCGGGTTTAATTCTCTTTTCTCCCTAGAAGAATGGAAATTTTTTAAGATTGCATCAGTAGCAAGAGAAGAAAAGAAAACAGACAATAAAGAAACTGAGTCAATAAGGCATAGGAAGCAAGCACACACTTGATGGTCGACAGCCGCAACAAGGTTTGAAACAATAGTTGATTGGAGAGACATATGATCGTCGCTTTTACCGATACCAGACGACGATACATCAGCACACAACAAGCCAATAGTCCAAAAACGGAAAAAAGAAAGAAAAATCATCGTTAAGCTTTGTAAACAAATTTCGTTGAATCTAAAATACAAAAAACGATTCTTTCTTCTTTTTTTTTCTTTTTGTTTTGGCGCCAAAATAAAAAAACACACCGTGTTTTCCGTAAGCGTTTTCGGCGTTGGGGTTGGGGTTCAGCTGCTGCTGCTCCGTAACGGTGGTGGGGAAGTTGGTCTTGGCCCTGGCACCGCGGAACTTGAGAGCAGCCGCGTCATAAGCACGCGCCGCCTCCTTGGCGGTGTCAAAAGTGCCGAGCCAGACCCGGGCTTTCTTGGCCGGGTCGCGGGTCTCGGCGCCGTACCGGCCCCGCGGTCTCTTCCTTACGCCTCTGTATCGGACCTCTCCGGTGAAGGAGGTTGTTGTGGAGGGGATAGTGGGTGTTTCTCTTCCCGCCATTGTCTATTTTTGTCTTGGCTTTGAAGATTTTCTGTTTGCTACAAAATTACAAAGTCGTGGGTTATATATATCTTTTCTTTTTTTGTTTTTTTTTTAAAGTTAAGTGTAGTTGTCTAACCGAGTTCAAATGATGAAGATCATTGACAACTGACAAGAGGCTATTAGTTAGGGTAATTGATATTTTTATTTAAGGTAACAATTCTTTTGAGTTAATTTTTTATGTGAAGAATAATATATTTACTTTCGAATTTATAATTTATCAGACTTAAAAAGAATTGTAATGGATTAATTTTTTATAAATTTGAGACACAAATATAAGAAATCAACTACACAAATTATTTCCTAAAATAAAAATGATATTTTAATTACTAATTTTTTTATATGATATATGGGTCGAGATCTATTCATATAAGCGGGCCTCAAAAGAAACCCAAGGCGTTATCTTCAGGCAACGACAAAAAAGACCAAACGAATAATTAAAATGGGCTGACTTGGGCCTGCCTCGTCCAGCAAACTCCTTAGGGGAATTGGCCCAAGAATTCTTTTCTTCTCGGGGTCAGAATGGCAGAAAAACCACATTACCATCTTCCTTTGTTGGCGATTGTGCGTCCAATATTTACTGATTTCTTTGGTGTGACGAAATCTAAAATTCAGGAATGGGTACGCCAATAAAATTCAGGAATCAAGAATTTCCAAGTTATTTCAATGTTTGTACGTAGCTCCTGTATGTCGGTAATGTATAGAAAACCAACTGTTCCTTTCCTCCTACGTAACACTACTCCTAGTTATAGCATGCCCTCCTCCTTTTTTTTATCACGCTATGTTGTTTAAAATTATGCTTGAAAGTTTTTTTTTTTCTTTCCCATACGATATCCGGAATTTTGTCCCGACTAATGCTGTTCGATCCGAGTCATGCACCTTGTTACGTAGGTGAGTCTCCTGAGATTTTCTATAATTGTGCTTGAAAGTTGAAATGGAAAGTGGAGTTAAAAAAATCTTGGTATGCAAACAAATTGGGAACATGGCGGAAAATGCAACATTAATGCGGCAGAGACCTGTAACAAACTACTACCAGCCCCTATTATGGTGTGTAATAACTGTATAAAGAAACAAAACGAGATGGTACAAATTAATAGCTTGCCTAACAATGGCCCTGCTGGTTGTTTCTTTTATCGCACCAAAATGTCAAGTTTTGTAACATATTAAAGTCCATTCCAAGACAAAAAGAATGGAAGATGGAACTATATGACGGGAAACTATTCTAAAATAATTTAAATGTATAATTTTTCAATATGTAATCAAATTGTCAACATAAAGCAGCAGCAATCTTCAATTCTTCATGAGACTCATTGCTTTTGTATCGCTTTCATTTACAATTAAACATCACCACAACAAATCTTATTGATTTACTGCTACTTATGCTACTTCATCCATTTGATTACAAATATAAAACTAAAGATGCTAAAATTTTACATATATAAATACATTATAGAATAAATTTGTTCAAAATACTTCACTAGTTTAAGTACAAACAAAAACAAATAAAAGTTTAAAGAAACATTATCGCGGTGGAAGAAGACGATGGGAACAACTCTCTCCTCGTAAAGACTAGGCAACGACTATGCAAGGCAGCAAGCTTCCACCCAGAAACATAACCATAGGTTAAGAAAAATGGAGAACCTTGGGCCTAAACTCAATTGCCTTTATGTGGAGGCCAAGCAACATTATGCATGCATCAGTATCTCTCCTCCATAATTTCCACTGAATTTTAGTCCCATCGTCCCCATAATCATTGAAGAATTCACCCATCACAATCTCCTTTGAACCATCCGGTCTATCCCGAGCCATTGCATCCATAGCTTCATCCACAACTTCGGGAAGTTCCAGATATACATGGCGCAGTCCTCTAGCACCATTTCCTTCATGATGCACACGTATTTCTAGCGGGACTATATCATAACCATAACTTTTTTCATCCATGTCAAACACTACGTGGGCAACATATGCAGTTTTAGGTGATAAGAGTTTGCTCTCAATCTCCTGAGTAAGACCGTAAGAAAGCCGATGTATTGGGTGACTCCCACTAGAGGAAATTTAAAAAAACATGTCATTAGTTTCTGAAATATGCTACTGATGGTAAAAATGGCATGGCATTTCATCGTCAACACAGTCATTGAGACAACAATGGCATAATAACGAGTAAAATCTTCATGTAGTGATACAACCACAAAGTGGAAGGAAGGCGCATTACGATAAATATAGAATAGTAAAGCACTAACCGTGAAACATTCCACACCACCAAACATTTCTTCCCAGTCCCTCTGTCGACAAAAGACTGCTTGGAAAAATACATCATTTAGAAGAATAAATGAGGAGAGGAAGTAATAAAGTTGCATATGTGCAATATGAACAACTACTTAGATTCCATGAGAAGTACAGTAATTAGCAACAAATTGAAGAGAATCAAATGGATGGTTCCTTACCTCGCGGTGGTCATCGAGTAGGACAGGCTTGTGAATAATATTATAAAACTTCTCCTTTGCGGACAAGAGGGAGTTTGTACACGAAATATTGCCAACAAAATCAGAAGGCAGAAATCTCTCCCACGCAGCATCCATCCCTGCCGCCGTACAAAATTCACGACAAACAAGCGACAATCGACACGCATCCCGAGGGGATGTAAGGGGGATGATGTGTGCAATGCAATCTATTGGGAGAATAGCAGAAATATCCAGCTTCTGCTCCATTTGCCCCTGCGAATTCAAGGCACAAATGAATAAATGTACAACAGAAAACTATTACAGAACCTATACGAATCCCACAGAAATAGTACATGGAAGGTAGAATACTTATTGTTGATTCCTACGAAGCCCACATTTAGCTTGCTCCACTTCTGCTTCCAAAAGAGCATTTTGACAATGAAGGTTTTCCAAGACTCCTTCCAATTTTTTTTAGTACGATAGCTATGCAATCCATCCTTATCAATGTGCTTATTTACAGGCAAACACTGAATGAGTGCAAATCCGACCCATCAATGTCCTTCACCTTCTCCAACGAAACAAGTGGATCAAATCTTCCAGTAAGTCCCACCATCCTGTCCCCCGAGTAAACTTTCTTTTCGTATTCTAAAAAAGAAAAAAAAAATACTTGTTAAGTCATTCTAATATGTAAATTTGATCCCCAAATCAACAACGCATCCACCAAATTAATTCCCAAAGTATCAAAATGAACCCAGAAACAACAGTCCTTGAATTTCAAATCTGGATTGTTTGTTGATTTCATCACAACAGGTAACCCAAAACACATAGATTACATCCTTGAATCTTGCATTTGGCCCAGGTTGATGAAAAACACTCATCATCTACATTTTGACAGGTGATGTGGTCATTGGTGAACGGAAAAAAGAAATGAAACAGAGAAGGAAGAACGATGGTGTCACTGTGATGCTTTGTGTGTGTGTGATTCTGTTAAGAGATAATCTTTCGACAACCAAAGTAGGAGAAGACATAAACAAAGGGAGCATAGATAGGGGATCCCGTGTAGTCAAACACCTAAAAGCATCTTTCTCATGTGTTATCAATGCATCGGATTTTCCATTAGAAGGAACTGCACACTAAGTACCAAGACAAACTTCCATTTATTCCAGTTTAAATTGCATGAAGTATTTCGTCAGAATGCTCTATAAGAGGAGCAACATTTTTAAAGGTTAAAATTCAATACCTTTGCCGGCAAAAAGTTCTGCAAGAAGTGCCCCGATTGAACCACCATGAATCATTGTAAACATCATTTTCTGTCAAAAGGAACATCTTCAAACAACTGAACAATCACTAAAATTCATAATGTTTATTGTCAAAGGAAAAGAATGAGCAAGCATCTTCTCCGAAGCAAAAAGCTCCAAAAAGGGAAGAGCATCACAAAGAAGGAAATACAATAAAATGCTTTACCACTACAAGAACAAGAGAAAAAAGTGGAATGATGAGCTTTCTGTAGGAAACAGTGAAAATAAAAACACATAAGAGAAACAAGCATCTGAAACAACTGAAATCAGCTAAAAATCAGAAATCTATTTGACCTAAATGCTAAAGAAACTGAGTGAGATTGAAACTTACATTCAGATATCTAGGTAGAAATGGAAAGCATCAAACAGAAATTAATTCCCAAGCGCATCACCCAAAAAATCCATCAAATGGCAAAGCCATTTACCCAAGCCAACAGCAAAATGTAGATATATGAACAAAAGGTCCTCATATAGAACAGAGGAGGAAAATACAAAATGCAAAAAGGAAACAAAATAAAAAATCAAAGAAGGATTAATAGCACATTGGGGTACCGTGCATTCAATTTTCTGTTACACTGGACTGCCAACTTTAATTCAGCTTGGTATGAAACATCTACGTTTGTAATCATTATAAAATGCCACTAACCCAAATAATACAACACTTACGCTTCTCTGTGCCATGTTCTTGAGATGCTTTCTCTCAGTTTCTATTGTGGTGGATTGGATGCGTTCTTCCTGTGATGAAGAATTTTGGGAAAATCTAAGGCTCTTCAACCCCACATCTTCTTGTAGATTAAGACTTTTCCTTTTCTAGGAAAACAATTCAAAAGGCTATATGAGTTAAACAGAACTAACAAGAAAATCCTGATGAGACAGAACATGTTCAAATTCAATCTTTACTTTATGAAGTTGCAGTTCCTCATGGTCTTCACCAGTTACAGCTCCGCTTTCGCAGTGACGCACGCTAGCTGAAAGTTTAATTTCAGTCCTTCTGATACAAGCCAAACATCAATGGAGTTTAGATGCGCAGTCAATTTTACCTACCTTAACTACTAATCTGAGAGGCTGCTGTTCTATGAACAAATTGATATTGACCTGCTACAATTCTGCTACAACCCTCTGCAAATAAAATAATAATAAAAAAAAAACTCTCATTACTTCATACTCTTTATTTGGTAAGCCAAAACTCCTAGCCTTCTAGTATGGACCAGGTCTAATCAAAGAAAAAAAAAAATCAGTTTCAGGTTCACCTGTCCTCATACACAGAAAGGCAAAATGCACTTCACAACAGGGAAAATGCATTGACTAATTCTCCACACATACAGAGTCACTTACGATAAAATTTTTCAATATCCTTTGTGGTAGGAGGTTTCTTAACCTAAATGAGATCAAGGACTATATTTCAACAAATCGAGATTAGAAACATACCGTTCTATGCTATGCTAATACTCACATCAGGGATAGCAAAGGGTCTTAAATTCTAAGTATTTTGTAAATGTATGGGAAGAGAACTAGAATGCTTTTCTAACAAAGAAATCCGGAAATACCCCAGACACCAGGGATAATAGAAAAATGATTTAATTGCTTGCTAAGCATTCAAAGGTAGCAAACAACGTATACGTATCTCGAAGTTCAAGATGGAATACCTTGTCGAGCTAATATCTTCAAGTCTTCTCTCATAGCTTTGCTGACAGGATCTGCGTCAACCTTTTCTTGCTGAAAACAAATTCGCATAAGCTAAACAATAAGACGATTGTTTAACAAAGAGCCATAACCATTTGGCATCAGATATCACCCATGCAAATCAAATCTTGTTCAATCAGTGAGCTATGATTTGCATTTTTCAATTAAAATTTCATGTTTAGCGTAAGTTTGATAATTTTCTGAAATGAATCCATTTACCCGAGACACACTGTCGTTTCTAAAAAAGCAGTGGTGGTTCATTCTTCACGGTTGTCGCAGACACCAAGTGCTGTTCTTTTCCGGGTTTAATTCTCTTCTCTCCCTAGAAGAATGGAAATTTTTAAAATTGCATCAGTAGCAAGAGAAGAAAAGAAAACAGATAATAAAGAAACTGAGTCAATAAGGCATAGGAAGCACACTTGATGGTGGTCGAAGGGATGTGAAGTTGAGGAGGGATGTATTAGCATAGGAAAAAAAAGTGAAGGTTGTAGTAGTTGAAGCTGTTGCATGGTAGCTGCAACAAGGTTTGAAACAATAGTTGATTGGAGAGACATATAATCGTCGCTTCTACCGATACCAGACGACGATAAATCTGCACACAACAAGCCAATAGTCCAAAACGGAAAAAAAAAAAGAGAAAAATCATCGTTAAGCTTTGTAAACAAATTCGTTCAATTTAAAATACAAAAATAATTCTTTCTTCTTTTTTTTTCCCTGGCGCGAAAATTAAAAACACACCGCGTTTCCTGCAACCGTTTTCGGCGTTGGCGTTGGGGTTGGGGTTCAGTTGCTGCTGCTCCGTAACGGTGTTGGGGAAGTTGGTCTTGGCCCTGGCACCGCGGAACTTGAGAGCAGCCGCGTCATAAGCACGCGCCGCCTCCACGGCGGTGTCGAAAGTGCAGAGCCAGACCCGGGCCTTCTTGGCCGGGTCGCGGGTCTCGGCGCCGAACCGGCCCCGCGGTCTCTTCCTGACGCCTCTGTATCGGACCTCTCCGGTGGAGGTTGTTGTTATTGTTGGGGGCATAGTGGGTGTTTCTCTTCCCGCCATTGTCTATTTTGTCTTGCCTTTGAGGATTTTCTGTTTGCTACAAAATTATTGGGTTATATATATCTTTTTGTTTTGTTTTGTTTTTTTAAGTTAAGTGTAGCATTCTTATCGAGTGAAGATTGCTATTAATTCGGGTAATTGACATTTTTATTTATGGTAACAATTATTTTGAGTTGATTTTCTATGAGAAGAATAATATATTTACTTTCAAATTTATAATTATCAGACTTAAAATTAAAAAAAAAAAGTTATTTTAATTAGTAATTTTTTTTAATATGCCCAATCAACCAAATCCGTTGGGCACCTCCACAAAAGATAAAAAAATAATTTGGGCTTAGATCTGTTCATATAAGCAGGCCTCAAATGAATGAAACCCAAGGCGTCATCTTCAGGCAACCACAAAAGACCAAAAGAATAATTTAAATGGGCTGACATACGTAAGTTTAATTAACTGATGATCAAGCACGGGCCTGCCTCGTTAAGCAAACTCATTAGGGGAATTGGCCCAAGAATTCATTTCTTCTAGGTGTCAAAATGGCAGAAAAACCACATTGCCATCTTCCTTTGGCGATTGTGCGCCCAATATTTACTAATTTCTTTGGTGTAACGAAATCTAACATTCAGGAGTCAAGAATTTCCAAGTTATTTCAATGTTTGTTTCAGTTTGTACCTTTAGTTCCTTTGTATGTCGGTAATGTAATAGAAAAACCAGCTGTTTCCTTCCTCCTAGGTAGCACTACTCTAGTTATAGCATGCCCTCCTCCTATTTTATTATGCTATGTTCTTTACAATTGTGCTTGAAAAGTTGAAATAGAAAGTGGAGTTAAAAAAATCAAATTGGGACCATGGCAGAAAATTCAACATTAATGCGACAGAGACCTGCAACAAACTACTACCAATCCCCTATTGAGGTGTATAACTGTATGAAAGAAACAAAACGAGATAGTACAAATTAAGAACTTCGCTAACCAAAGAGAGAAAATGACATATTGGTGGAATAATCTTTCATCAAACGCAAACATTAGCTATCTTGAAATACAACGCCATATGGATGGAATTTAGAGACGCAAAGAAATCCCGTTTGTCTTTGCATTAAAAATACGTGGCTTGCACCAGAACCTGACACAGGAGGCAGCAACCTAGCTAGCATAAATCTTACTTTTGCTCTGGAAATTTGTCAATTGCCATAAACTTCTTCCTACCTTAACCAATATGGCACAAGTATCCGACGATGTTTCAACCAAGAGGTAGGTAGTTTTTACAACAGTCATGGCTCGTTACGGGTCTTCTTTTTTATTTTGAATCCTGTTTTTGTTATAATAGATTTCTGACCAGACTCTGTACTGTTTTAGATATGCAGTAGTGACAGGATCAAACAAAGGGATTGGGTATGAAATATGCAGGCAGTTAGCTTCTCATGGGATTACTGTGATCTTGACAGCCAGATGCCCAAGTAGAGGCCTTGAAGCTGTTAAAAAACTCAAGGAATCTGGTGTCACTGAAGATCTCCTAGTTTTCCATCAGCTTGACGTGGGAAATCCTGATAGTATAGCTTCTCTGGCAGAATTTGTCAAGACCAAATATGGGAAACTTGATATCTTGGTATATTATTGTATACTGCCTTTATATTCTAGCTACTTTCGGTCCTTGTAATTTTATTATTGGACATATGTTTTTGTTTGTGGTGTTGAAGGGGCTGGATTTTTAACCATTGTATCTGTCTTACAGTCATTTGGACCACATTTTATTATAAGAAACGGAATAAAGGATTATTCATCACAGCCTCGTATATACCTTGTGCAGGTAAACAATGCCGGGGTCAGTGGAATTATTCTGGATCCTGATGCTTTCCGTAGAGCTACTGAACTTGCCGGTGGTTGGGTCAGTCTTCTATAAACCAATATTGTTTCTTCTTTTTGTGAAATATGTAGGCCTAATTAAGGTGATATTTTGAGCAAAACTATGGTAACAGTAGAAGAAACTATACTAACAAGCACTACAATAACTACCTTTATGTTATACTTAGGACAGAAGTACTAGTTTATAGATATGGTTAGAATATTACTTCACCGGGGTGGGGTTGGACTAAGATATATATATCCTTATTCATGATGCAGCCAGGAGAGGCTAATTGGAACGAAATTGCGACTCAAAGTCTTGAGATGGCAAAAGAATGCCTGAAAACAAATTACTATGGCGCGAAATGGATGGTTGAGGCTTTTATTCCCCTCCTCCAATCATCTGATTCGCCCAAGATTGTAAATGTTTCTTCATTGGCAGGACTATTGAAGGTATGCCTCTCTCTTTTAGTACTGAAAATGTTGACCTGAACAATTTGGTGACAAAAAGTTATGAAATGATCAGGAACATCATCTTTCTTCTAAAATTGCAAGATTTATCATAGTTGCAAAAATTGGATGAATTGAATTGTAAAAATAAGACTCAGGGGAAATTACAATTCTGGGTTTGATTGACCATGGATATATGTGTGCTCTCCTTGGAAAATTTTCATTTGTGAGGGCAAGGGTGGTGTAGGAATGCATGCAGATTTATTATTATTATTATTTTTGTTACCATGGAGTAATGTTCTACAATTTAATTCCCAACACAATCTCTCATATTTTGATGGATGTGGTCCAGAACATCAGCAATGAGTGGGCTCTCGGACTCCTGAATGAAATTGAAACTCTTACAGAAGAAAGAATGGAAGAAGTTATTAATGAATTTCTTAAAGATTTTGAAGAAGGCTCTCTAGAAGCTAAAGGCTGGCCAAGTTTTATGTCTGCTTATAAGGTTTCAAAGGTCGCCATGAACGCCTACACAAGGATTCTAGCCAGAAAATACCCAGGTATTCAAATCAATTGCCTCTGTCCTGGCTTTTGCAGGACTGATATTGTAACCAATATTGGCACGCTAACAGCAGGAGAAGGAGCCGCCTCTGCTGTGAGGTTGGCATTGCTGCCTAAAGATGGCGGCCCCTCTGGTTCTTTCTTTTCTAGGACGGAATTGTCAAGTTTCTAAATTGATGGTGGCTTATTTCAAATATGTATTTTACAATTAAAAATATTAATTATAATTTTGTTTTAAGGCAAGTGAAGGTTGGTATGGATCAGCCCAAATGAGATTGTTGACAAGATTATCAAATATATCCGATGGGCACCTCCCACAAAACCCAACAAAAGCATACTAAATAATTAATATGGGCTGAGATCTGTTCGAATAAGCGGGCCTTGAATATATGAAACCCAAACCGTCATCTTCAGGCCACGATAAAAGACCAAACGAATAATTAATATGGCCCGACATACGTAAGTTTAAGTGATGATCAGTGTGGGCGTGCCTCGTCAAACACACTCATTAGGTAAATTGGCCCAATAATTCTTCTCTTTTTGGGGGTCAAAATGGCCCAAAACACTCCAAAATGGCCCTAGTATTTGGGCCTTTCATTTCAGGGACATGACTTCCAATAGACAGACTTAAGTATGTTAAAGTTTTATTATTAATGTAATAAAATTATGAGTAAAACGTGGCTACTGTGAGGATACTAATTAACATGCCAACTTGTGTGTATTGTGTGTGAAGTTTTGAATAAAATAAAAGTTTGTTCTGTTTGGTGTGATTTTCAATTCCTATATTTTATAATTAATTTTTTCTTTTTTTGAAAGATATATATGTTATTTTTTAAGGAATATTTATATGTTGTTGTTGGATATATATATAACGCATTATTTTGGTAAAGATAGATATTGCGTGCATTAAAACCTTTAAGCAAAATTCACTCTGCGTGCATGTGATTCTTAAGTGAGCATGCGCTAGATTATCACTGCGCGCGGAAGAGTACTACTTAAAAACTCAAAACTCTCAAGAAGATTAATTAAGGGCTATAGGAGCCCAATTTGTCAACCACTAATTATATTCACGTACGGACAACTAAACACGTACGGAGATGCACGCACAGGGACAGGGACAAAGAAATTATGGTTAAAAACAATTATATTCACCACTCATTTCATGTAACAGCCCAGGTAAAAATTTCATTTTTACCGGAACTGTTTAAGTTAATGTACAGTAATTTACCGTTGATTTTTAATCTTGGGTAATTAAATTATGGTAGATCGAGCCTTGAATTCTGAAACCGAGCATAGTCCTATGACCGGGATTTTTCTGCGGATTTTACGGACTAAGTTGGGATTTTTCCGGGTCCGGGAATCTTCGAAAAAGCCAGGTTTATTCTCGAATTAACGGACCAGAAATAAGATAAGTGGGTATACCGGATATTTTCTGGTCCAGGTGGGTCACACTTCACATGCAGCATAGTAACTGCATAATTGAAGTTCAATTATTCAGCCGCCAATTCCTATTCAGCCTGTGACTTATCAATGATTTTGCTTCCTATAAACTAATATTTTTCTTCTTCCACCATGCAAATCACCAACGCCTTCACCTCTGCAAATTTTCACCTGTAAACCACCTCTGCCAGCCTCCTCCTTGGAAATCAAAAAAAAGAAAGAAAAAGAAGAAAAAAAAACAACAAAACAAACAATAAACACACCACACACGCCGGCCACGTCACCCGCCTCTCCTCCTTCCTCTTTTCTTTTTTTTTTCTCTTCTTTTCCTTCACTGCCGCCGTGAGCCACCCCGACGCCGACCCCCCAACTGCCACTGTCGCCACCTGCTACCGCCGCCGCCGAGTCGACACCACCACCAAGAACACCCTCCTCCTCCTTCTCCTTTCTCCTTTCCCCTCTTCCTCCTCCGGCGCGAGCTCCTCCCCTGCAGCTCTTCTCCTCCGCCGCCTGTGCACCGGCGACCCGAGCAAGCCGCGCCCCCGCACTCCCTTGCGACGCCATCGCATCGGTCACCTCTCCTCACGCCGCCCTCGCCTCTCCTTGTCTGCCGCTGTGTCGCGCCTCGCGTGCCGCCGACGAGCCCAAGGTGAGCAACCCGTTTTAGAGGTCCCGACCCGGATGTGGGTCTCGGGTCGTGGGTGACCCGGTTCCGTTTGGTGGGTTTTGGGCTGTTGGGCCGCGAGTGGAGGGCTGGGCGTGACGGGCTCGGGCTGGTTGCTGGGCCTGTTGCGCCTGGTCTGTCCTGTTGGCCTGAGTTTGGTTTGGGCCTTGGGTTGGGTTTGGACTTGGCCCAGCCCTATTTTAAAAAAAAAAGAAGAGAGAAAATGAAATCTGAAAAGAAAATTAAATGGAAGGAAATAAAAATGAGATGGGGAAAATATATATTATGGTATGGAAATAAATATTTGGAAGGAATAATCTTGGAAAAATTATATGATATATGGTATGGAAAGAAAATAATAATTTGTTGAAATAGTATTTTGGAAAGTACATACCTAGGAAATAATTACAGAAAGGATATTATTAAAGTATAATACCGGTATAGTACCCGGGTATAGGTATGAGTATAGAATAGTATTTTAACACTTGAAAATAAATGGTGAATGATGATAATAATGGAAATTAATCCGGGAGAGTAACCTAGCCGAGGTTATATTTAATTTACGATATACAGTATTAGCAAGGCATTTGCATATCATCTTATGTGTGCATATTATTTGATTGATATAGGAGTTGATAACGAACAATTTGCTGAGGAACCGGACTTGGAACTTGCTGAACAATTTCATAGTTGATATCGGCTAAGGTGAGGATGGATAACCCTTGTTATGTTGCCTGTAATACTTTGTGTGCTTTGTTGTTCGATTGAACTACTGATCAATTGATTGTTGGTTGAATATCTGTTGTGGATTTTATTGTTGCTTTGGACTGTGTTATTGATTCTGTGGATAATATGCTGAGATTGATGTTGAACTATTGACTGTGGAAATTGAGAAAAAGAAAATTGGAATATGAAATTGGAATTTGAATTGATTTGAGATGTTGGTATAATTGTCATGTGGAAAGTAGTGGTGTTGGCCCGTCATGCCTGTGGTTAGGGTATACCGAATACCCAGTGGCTCGGATATGCCGAATATCCGCGGTGGCTCGGATATGCCGAATATCCGCTGTGGCTCAGATATGCCGAATATCTGGTTGGCATGACGTCGCCTGAGGTTGGGGTATACCGAATACCCAGTGGCTCGGATATGCCGAGTATCCGCGGTGGCTCGGATATGCCGAATATCCGGTTGTTCTGATATGAGGATTGGTTTTTGACCTAGCATCCGGAATTAATTGATTACCAGGTACGACCCTAGCTTGTCCAGTGACGGGGGCCCGGAAGATAAAACTGGTAATAATAATTAAGCATTCTTTTGGCCTTGGTTCAGTTGTTGAGTTATGTTGTTGCTTATCTGTGTTTGCTTTTAAGTATTACGGTTGCTTGCATATCACTGTTTATCCTTGGTCGGTGAGCACTTCGGACTCACCCCTCGCCTGCGGGGTTTCATCCCGTAGGGTAAGCTGTTTCCATAGTTCAGGTACGACGTTCGATGGCTGCTGTTCTTCTTCTCCACCTGACCCCGGATCCATACCACCGTTGCATGTGCATAAGTCTTCCGCTGCTATTCTATTGCTTATATTGCTGTATTGCTGATTTCCTGTGATATGTATATTACTGATACTATCTGCTGCGGCTGAGAGCACTGTGTTTGGATTGAATAATGGTCCCTGAGTGTGGGTGACAGTTGTATTTGATGATTTGCTGTTGTATAATATTTGCACGTTGTACTGTCTGTTCTATCAATATGAATAGTTTCGGCACGTGTTTACTGTGTTACGGTAAATACGGGTCGGGGCGCTTCAGTTTGGTAGCGGAGCGGGCAGTAGGTCCTTGGGTGTTGCTATGATTATTTGTGCATAGTCTGTCATGAGTTAGTATAATATGCATGCATATACATTCTCATATAGGGTAAGACGAATGGATCCAGTTGGAGAGAATCAGCATGCTGAAAGCCACCTAGATGCCGAGGTTATAGCAGGTACTTTTACAGTCTTTGGTAGGACTACTTATACTTTGATTGATCCTGGTGCTACGCTTTCTTTTATCGCTCAAGGTTTTGCTATACAACATAGTGGTAAGAGAGAGAGTTTAAGATGTCCGATGAGGGTTAGGTTACCTGCGGGCCTATTGGTCAGGTTAACCCATGTGTGCGGAGACGTTTCTCTTTCGTACGATAGTGAGGTTTTTCTTGCTCGGTTGGTTGTGATGAACATGGGAGGTTTCGATATCATCCTAGGAATTGATTGGTTGTCGAGATATAATGCCCTGGTGAACTGTCGGACCAAGAAAGTGCTGCTGACTTTCGATGGTGAACGATAAGTTTAGGTAACGGGTATTAGGAGAGTTGCTGCTACGCGTAGCATCTCTGCTAATCAGGATTTCGGAATGAAGCCACTTAGTTCAGATGTTTTGTGGAACTACATCACAAGTGTAGACACGG
>JAKUCV010002351.1:0-10588 GCA_028386065.3 Turnera subulata
TTCTTGTCGAACTTTGCTTTACCCTTTCCTTTGCCTTTGCCAATCATCAATATGTTGGACTTACTTGCCTTCATTTGTAGCTCTGCTGTTCCCAACATATTGAGCAACTCGGACAAGGATTTGTCAAGATGGTTCATGTTGAAGTTCATGACAAATTGGCCGTAGCTATCCGGCAACGATTGCAGGATTAGGTCTACAGTCATCTCCTTTGGCAAAGGAAATCCGAGACCCTCAAGGCTCTCAATGAATCCGATCATTTTCAGCACATGAGGTCTCACGGGTGATGATTCGGCCATTCTGCATTGGAATAAGGCTTTGGAGGTCTCATACCTCTCATGCCTAGCTTGCTCTTCAAAGAGCATCTTAAGATCGAACGCCCCCATTTTCTCGTGTTGCTTCTGAAGCCCCGAGTCCATGGTTATCAGCATCAAACATGCTACATCCAATGCATCATCGAGATGCTTCTTATAAGCATCCCGTTCTGCCCTGGGAGCAGAAGGCGCCGGTTCAATCGGAACAGGCCCTTCAAGGACATACAACTTCTTTTCTTGTTTGAGGACAATCCTCAAATTGCGATACCAAGATAGGAAGTTATTCCCATTCAACTTGTCCTTCTCAAGGACAGATCGCAATGATAGTGTACCTGTGTTTTGTGCCATGGTAATTCTACAATAAAGATCAACTCACACAAATAAGAGTCATGCATACATAAATCATTTAATAAGGAATTTAATTAAATGATGCTCCTACTAAGAATCAATAAAATGATAACAAGTAGGCCAAGATCCACATATCACTACAACATAAGTCAGCTAGGGCTGATCACCTACATCATAGCTATTTAGGTAGACAATTCTTGTCAATTACATCTCTATGCAACTCTTGGATAGTTGAGTGAACAACACCTTGTCCAAGTCTATCTCATAGACATTCCTCAACCCTTGCCTCTAGGTTCTTAATCCTATTAAGGTAACCTAGTTAAGTCCACACCCATAATAAGCAATCGGGATATTACAATTATCCTCTCAAACCTTGCTAGGATAAACATAGGCACCTTGCTAGGGCAAAACCTACCTAGTGTTGATCTAAGCAATGATTAATGCTCATCATGGAAGGCAACTAAGAACTTAATATTTCATCAACATATGTTCATACATCTCATGCATATAAGCATTTAATTATACATTGACGTTAAGCAAATTTGGAAAACAAAAATGCAAGTAAACATCGATGTCCATAAATGAACATCGATGTCTATGAGAATCTGCTACAGCTGGAGTGAGGCTACCATTACTGAAGATCATTAGATCATCAGCAAAACATAAATGGGAAAGCTGATTTCTAGAACACTTAGGATGATAAGGAAGCCTTCCCTCCTGAGCAGCCTTATTTAATTAGCAGGACAAAATTTCCATTGAGATTACAAAAAGGTAAGGAGATAAAGAATCTCACTGCCACATACCTTTTCCACTTCCAAAATTTCCTCACAAAGCCCCATTAATTGCAAGAGAAAACATTGGAGAAGTGAAACAGACTTTCAACCAATGGATAAAGCAAAGTGGAAAACCGATGGCAGCCAAAACATGAAGAAGGAAGAGCCAATCTACGGATTCAAATGCCTTCATTAGGTCAATCTTCATTGTGCAACGAGGAGAGATACCAACCCGATGATAGTTAAGAACTATCTCATGTGCTAATAGTATGTTATCAGCAATCCGCCGGCCAGGAACAAAGGCGAAGTGGAAAACCCATGGCAGCCAAAACATGAAGAAGGAAGAGCCAATCTACGGATTCAAATGCCTTCATTAGGTCAATCTTCATTGTGCAACGAGGAGAGATACCAACCTGATGATAGTTATGAACTATCTCATGTGCTAATAGTATGTTATCAGCAATCCACTTGCCAGGAATAAAGGCGGTTTGATTTGAACTAATCAGAGTAGGAAGGCACTTCTGAAGATGATTGGCTAATATTTTTGATATGCATTTATATAGGGTGGTGCAACAGGCAATAGGCCTATGATCTGTGATTTTTTGGGCATTGGGAATTTTTGGAATAAGGGTAATAATAGTGGAATTAATGCTCTTGAGAAGTTTCCCGGACACAAAAAAATTCCCTAATGGCTGCTGTGACATCACGTCCAACAATTGACCATGATGAAGTAAAAAATTCCACAGTATAGTCGTCTGGGCCAGGGGCTTTATTGTGGCCTAAAGAGAACATTGCAGCCTTAATTTCAGCATCAGTAATGTCTTCAACTAACATAGAGTTTGGGAGGGAGTAACAAACCGCTGTAATAGAGCTTGAAATTCAGAAACAGAGCCTGAGGTAACATCTGCATTGTGCTGCCCCAGAAATTTTGAATAATGTTGCACAGCAAAGTCCGCAAGCAGATGGAAATCAATAAGTAACTGACTAGTGGGGGTGAGCAGGGAGCAAATGGAATTTTTTGCTCGCCTTGCTTTAACAGCTTTGTGAACGAACTTTGTGTTTAAGTCCCCACAGGAAACTCAGGAGATATGGGAGCGCTGCTTAAGAAAAGATTCTTCAGCTAGTCGTAAATCAAAAAGTTCCTTGATCAATGCAGATTCAAGAAGTAACAGCTCAGGATCAGAAGCTTCAGATAAAATTTGGCTCTGCCATGAAGCTAATTCTTTATCAACATCAGCAATTTTTTTAGATAAGTCTCCATACGAATTTAGATGGAGACCTTTCAGAAAACCTTTTAAGTGCTTTAATTTTTGCCACAACTGGTACATAGCATGCCCTTCAAAAGAAATAGCCCAAGATGAAGTGACAGTTGATAAGAATGTAAGGTGAAAAATCCAGAAATTACAAAATTTGAAAGGTTTTGGCCCCTCAAAAATTGGAGAATGAGTAGTAAGTAGAATAGGGGAGTGGTTAGATATTCCTGGGCTAAGGAACTCAACCTGACTTTGGGGAAAAAAGGATAGCCAGTCTACATTGATCAAGAAGCGATCAAGCTTTCGTAGTATAGGGTTATCATGTTGTCTATTGGTCTAAGTAAATAAAGGACCAGTATAAGGGTGGTCAAACAAGCTATTAGAAGAAAGACAGGAAGCAAAAAGACGTATGTCTGAGGATAAATGGGTAATGGAAGAAGAGGATTCTGTAGGATATAGAACAATATTGAAAACGCTTACCAAGCACCAAGGTTGGGTTCCTACAGTAGCAGTATGAACTGAACCTGAATTAGCCCCATAGCTGAAGGATGCAAAGCAAGTGAACTGCTCTCCCAAGCATTGCACAGAAAAATGCAAAGCTTGATCATTCACTTCCAAAATAGAGATATCTAGTTTGTTAGTCTAGAATAGCCAAATTCTACCAAGACGAGCTGATTGATAATTTGATGCAAAATTCCAATCGGGTAGAAAAACCCTCTGAATCTCAGCAACATTACCTTCAAGTACTTTAGTTTCAACAAGACATGCAACATCTACTGATAAGATTCTCAAACATTGTATAACTTGACTCCTTTTTGAAGAGTCATTCAATCCTCTAAAATTCCAAATTAACCACCGCATATCAAAGGTATGGAGTTGTTAGGACAGGCTCCGATTAGAGAAATAGGGGAGGAAGATTGATTAGCTTTCTCGCGACTATGTTTAGGAGAGGAATGTTGCTTAGGTTTGCCCCGACCACGCTTCGCCTTATTTCCAGGTGCAACTTGCTTTACCGCTTCAGCCACTCCTGCAGAAGCAGAAAGAGTAGGCTAAGAACCAATAGAAAGGCTAGATGTAGGTAGATTAGGTGCTAAAGCAGTCACAGCTACAGCTGCCGACTTTGGTAAAGTACTCTAATCTGAAGAAACAGTTGGTAACGATACATCATCCAATACCACCAAAGACTGAGTTGGAGGAATAGATGGCAGAGAAGGTACAGGCCCTAGAGTAGATGAAGTAATATTTGGTAAAGGTAGAATAGGTTCCGCAAGAAATTTATTACCAACTGTTGCCACAGGGTCAGAAGTCAGAATGGAAGTTGCAGCAGGTGACACACCAGATTGTTTTGTAACCTTAGGGACCCATTTGACTACACGTCTCTTAGTCAGAAAAGCCAGTTGGTGATGACCCCAAAGATGGCAGGCTTCACATTGTTGCAGAGTCCAAGAGTAAGAGACAACAATAGTTTGTAAATCCCCATCAGTCTCGACTGACAATTCAGAAGGTAAATCCCGTGAGAAATCAACTTCCACACAAAGATGAATACGATCACCACGAAGAAGATGATCATAGTCTTGATCCTTATGAAGAGGTCTACCAATTGCACTGCCAAGAATGCTCAGGCCTTCACGAGCTTGCAATTCAGGAGGAACATTACACAATTGTATCCAAATAGGGATCGTAGAACTGGTAAAGTCCATCTTCTGCACTTTAGGATCCCACACCTTAACATGTAAAGGAACACCACCAACATGCCACCGGCCACCAAAAAGAGCTCGGGAAAGTGAAGCCTCAGTAGGGGATTGATTAAGAAAAAGCTCAGATTGCTAAGGAACAACTTCAATATTACCCTAACGGCCCCAAATCTTATTGAGCATTGCATGAATTATACCCATTTTAGGATCTTTACCCATAAATTGGCCTACCAAAAAAAGTGAGTATTACTTGAGCGAGCACAGTCGCTGCAAGATTCACGCCCTAAGAAGGGAGCGATGAGCAAAGTTGCTCTTAAGAAACCCCTCAAGCACCAATGTGGGGTTGGTCCATGTGGTAAGCGATTTGGTTCCGCTTAAGCGAGGTCTCGGGTTTGAGTCCTCGTGTACGCAGAAAATCCCCATTGGGAGACTCAGCTACCATACCCAGGTGTGCGACGCGGGTCGACCGGATTAGTCGGGGCAAAGCTTCGGATACCGGATGGGAAAAAAAAAATAAGAAACCCCTGAAGCTGACCTAGAATGAGAGCAAGCTTCAATTTGAGGCAAGGTGCTGCAGTAGAATCAATAAGAATGGAAGAGGACAACGATGATGATGACATCGAAAAACGGGTAGAGAATCGATAGAGAAGCCCAGAGAAATAATGGAGAATCAGAGAAACAATCGTTAATTTTCCCGAGAAAATCTTTTGAAGGAACTAGATTTTGGGAAAAATATTTAGAGAGAGAAAGATAGAGAGAGATGCTCTTGATGCTATATTTTTTTCAACATTTGTTAATCAAAACTATTGTTATTATTTGTTTAATATTGGCAAGTACTATATCGTATATTATGTGTTATACATAATTGATACTTGATCAGACCTCTCTGATCCCCGCCCTGAGGAGAATAACTAATGATAATAATGGTTGAAACCTTTTCCTTCACCACTTTCTCCTCTCTGCTTCAGAGGGTGAGGTATCTTACGGTTGGAAATTTACTCCGGCAACCCAAGTCCAATGCACAATCGTATTTGATCCTTCGAGCCTACGGCAGGGTCATTTTCTGGACTAGTTTTTAGTGAAGCAAGTACTTACTTCTTCTTTGACCAGATTTCCTAGAATCTCGAACACTTCCACTCGCACTTCGCGAAAAGAAACACAAGAATGCTGAAGGAGATGAAGAACGCGAAATGCTGAAGAAGGTGATGGCTAGAGACTCTTAAGAATTCGAAATGCTAGAGAATAAAAGATGAAGATTTCTTAAGAACTTGGAAGGAGCAATACCTGCAACCCCCGTCACCTGGAATTGATGATCACACAGAACAACAACTAATTCGAAACGCTCTTGTCATCTTCTTTTCATTCTATTCTTAGGGTTAGGATTGAATGTGCTGCTATCAGTCTCTCGAGTTGAAATTTTTTTTTTTGGTAAAACCGAATTGATTTTATTAATGCTTGGAAGCAAGAGTTACAGAAACGATCAAGGGAGTACAGAGAGCAAAGAGTAGTACAAAGAAAAGTTGCACTGTAATTTAGATCCATGCTATGAAGTCTAAAGATCTTGAGGACCCAAGCATGGCCAAAGAGTCAACAGAAGAGTTGGTGCTTCTTGGAGAGTGAATGAAAGTTAAATTTTGGAAATCTTTGGACAGATTGATGAGCTTGTTGAGACTGAAAGATCACGTTCCTCACTTAATCTATCCAGCTCATCAAGAACAACCTGAATTTTGATTGAATTGTCTTCAACCGAACCCAGCGAGTTTTGGTTCCAGTCTTTCATTTTATTTTTCAAGAATTGGAGTTTCCTGATGATGCGTGTCTTCCCATGATACAAGTGAGAGGCCTCGATCCACCAGTTGTTTATTAGAGCATGGAAGTCCAGGTGAAGCCACCATCGTCAAAAGCCCAAAATGGTTTGGGACCCCAATTAATTTGTTTGGTTTTCAAAAGAAGAGGGTTATGGTTGTTGAATAGTGTGGTGTTTTGTAATCCCACATCGATTAAGAAGTGGGTTGGGGAGTTTTGTTTTGTTATAAATAGAACTCCCCCTTCCCTTAGTTAAACATCCCAAAATATTAGAGTATAATTG
The DNA here is from genome assembly GCA_028386065.3 of Turnera subulata. Taxonomy (NCBI): domain Eukaryota; kingdom Viridiplantae; phylum Streptophyta; class Magnoliopsida; order Malpighiales; family Passifloraceae; genus Turnera; species Turnera subulata. The sequence continues at coordinate 6,469 of JAKUCV010002351.1, forward strand.
TATCCTAACAATTGTACTACATACTTTTCTTCTACTAAAAAGAGCAGGCCCTTTTCTAGTGGTGCTCCCGAGATGTAGGCCAAATTGGCCGAACTCCGTTATCAATTTTTAAGTGTGTTCTTCTTTTATTATTTCGCCTTTATTTTTGCATTTGTTTATTTATTTAGTATTCAACATTGGCTGGCTAAGCCGCCTTATCTCTTTGTTGGCTGGCAAAGCCGCCTTGTTCTATTTGTTGGCCGGCTAAGCCGCCTTTGTTGGGTATAGGTTGTGAATTAAAATACTGTGTAAGTGAGTTCTGTCTAGGAGGCTGGATTTTAAGTGAACCACTATTCCTCCTGTCTTTCCTAAGGATTTATCTTGGAATGATAATTCTGTCTGAGGAGATAGGCTAGGCCATCTTTCCTGAGAATTATCGAATCAGTTCAATTCACTAGTTTGTTGTAGTGGGGAATTTACCCGAGTTTCCCCAACAAGTGGTAGCGGAGCCGAAGGTTCGTCCTTTGGGCTATTTGAAATTGTTGAATACTATCTTTTGATTTTGTAATGGCAGAAGCAGGTTCAAAACAGGCTACATCAGGTACACATTCAGGAGAGATGGCTTCCATATCCAGATAGTCGAGGATCCCAGTAACTAGTTCGAAGCTTGCTGTGGAGATATTTGACGGTACCGGTCATTTTGGCATATGGCAGTGTGAGGTTCTGGACTTGCTATTCTAGCAGGGACTTGATGTTGCTATTGAAGAAGAGAAACCTGACGATATCAATGACAAGGAGTGGGCCGACCTAAACAAGTTGGCGTGCAGAACAATTCGATCGTGCTTGTCCAGGGAGCAGAAATATGCATTCAAAAATGAAGTTTCTACACACAAACTATGGAAGGCATTGGAAGACACTTTCCTGAAGAAGAGTGGCCAGAATAAGCTTCTGCTGAAGAAGAGATTGTTCCGGTTCGAGTATCGACCAGGTTCTACGATGAATGAACACATTACTCTGTTTAAAAAATTAGTAGCAGACCTGTTCAATTTAGATGTTATATTTGAAGATGAAGACTTGGCTTTGATGCTGTTATCATCTCTTCCCGATGAATTCAAGCACCTGGAGACTATGCTACTTCTGTAAGTATCCGGTTCATGCAATTGACAATCAAAAGCACAAAATACAACATGTATGCGCAGCGGAAATACCGGATACACATGGAGGATCCATGTGAAGGGAGCTAAACCGAATAACAATTTTTCATACCTGTAACGGTTGAGGTCTTCCACCCAACTGTAGAACCGAATCAGCAAGAGCCAGACGTAAGCCTCGCCCCTCTACGGTAACCACACGAACCGCTGTAACTGGTAGAAGAACGTCTCACGATCTTCAACCCGAGCTCTCCCGAACTGGTGTGCTAGCAACAGAAAACGGGAGCTGTATGGTGTTTAGTTTCTTCTTTCTTTCTCAAAGAATGAAGTGGATGGTGTGTGTTTTTCCTCTCAATTTTCAGACCTCTCAAGACACTCTCAAGACTCTGAAAACTCTCAAAGACAAGTGAGGAAGAGACTAAAGAGTAAACTGATTACTCTCCACACAAATGCATAATGGAGGGGAGGTAATGGCCAACAAGGTGGACCATTAGACAATATGATTGTGTCTCCACACAAAACATGTCTCCACTAATCCATTATCACACAACACATCACAGCACTAGTTTGGTCAATTATTCTGACAATAATTGAACCAAGCCAGCCCAAAAACGACCACGGTCCAACCACGGTCCAACCGCGGTCCAACCACAACTTGGTTCAACCACGGTTCAACCACCTGCTCGAATCAACGGCTGTATGTGTGTGACCCTGTAGGCACTTGTACGTTCGGTAGTAATCGTAAAATCTCATTTTACAATTATAAGCAAAGAGCGGCGTCTAGCAACACATCATTGCCACCCGAACGACAAGATCAATACTGATTCCACGTGCCTCGGAACATGTCATCGTCCCTTCGTCCCATTATCAAGATTAAACACGAGACATGGAATATGTCAATCTCGTATATGTTTAATCTCGGTTTCTTGATCCTCGAGTTAACCGGTAAAACGGATACCAATGATATCATATATCATTATCCGAGCATGGCCATGCATTTACGGTTCAACTCTATCAAGAAACACTCCGATAATATACCCGTTATATGGGTTGGACGAATCCCCTCTGGATCATACAAAACCCACTACACACTCATCATATACCCAATGATTACCCTTACGTCTATCCAGTTACGGATGACCAGGAATAATATCAAAGCATATGACTCACATGTTGGGAACCTTGATGATCACAGGTCTAAGGACAATACATTATAAGAACCGCTATCGACAAAACATATAACGTTCCATGTAGCGTTCTTATGTGGGTCGGTCCAGTCCACAAGTTCTCCAACTTGTACCCGTATGTTGAATTCATATCACATATAAACTCTCAACATACGCTAGTCTTAATTTATTATTACAACCCTTCCATAATAATAATCGACTAGGGACAATTTAAGAATATGAAATATTCTAGGGTTATAAGTATGTGCAAGCATTTATCTCATAAATGATACTTATTGGAATAACCTTAATGTGTGTGCATGACTCAAAATATACATCCATTGATTGGCTTTTGGGCATATTACACTAACAATCTCCCACTTTCACTAAAGCCAATCATACATGTATCTAATACCAATGGACGCAGCATGACCATCATGCTTCTGCTGTGTGAGCGGCTTAGTGAATGGATCTGCTACATTGTTCTCCGAAGGAACTCTGCACAGTCCGACATCGCCTCTATCTATGATCTCTCTGATAAGATGATAGCGTCGGAGTATATGTTTGGATCTCTGGTGGTATCTCGGTTCCTGAGCCTGTGCGATTGTCCCATAGTTGTCACAATAGAGCTCAATCGGATTCTCAATGCTCGGAACCACACCAAGTTCAGTTACGAACTTCTTGATCCAAACAGCCTCTTTCGCCGCATCTGAGGCAGGTATGTACTCAGCCTCGGTTGTAGAGTCGGCTACTGTCTCTTGCTTTGAACTCTTCCAGCAAACAGCCCCACCTCCAAGACAAAACACATAACCTGACTGCGATCTAAAATCATCCCTATTGGTTTGGAAGCTAGCATCGGTGTAACCCTTTACAACGAGCTCATCCACGCTTCCGTAAACCAGGAATGCATCCTTAGTCCTTCTCAAGTACTTAAGGATGTTCTTTACCGCTGTCCAGTGACACTCACCAGGATCAGCTTGGTATCTGCTTGTGACACTCAAAGCATAAGCGACATCCGGTCTAGTACATAACATGGCATACATGATAGATCCTATTGCCGAAGCATAAGGAATCTTACTCATCCACTCTCTCTCCTTAGATGTGATAGGACATTGATTCTTTGAGAGAGATATGCCATGTGACAAGGGCAAGAACCCTTTCTTGGAATCTTGCACGCTAAACCTCTTTAGCACCTTGTCAATATACGTACTCTGACTTAGCCCGAGAAGCCTTTTGGATCTATCTCTATAGATCTTTATGCCTAACACATAGGCTGCTTCTCCTAAGTCCTTCATTGAGAAATTCTTCCCTAACCAAGCCTTTTCAAACTGTAGTGCCGGAATGTCATTCCCAATGAGCAAGATGTCGTCAACACACAACAGCAAGAAAACAATGGTGCTCCCACTAACCTTCTTGTAAACACATGGTTCATCTTCGTTCTTGATGAAACCAAACTCTTTGATTACATCATTAAAAGGAAGATTCCAACTCCTAGAAGCTTGCTTCAATCCATAAATGGATCTCTGCAACTTGCATATCTTATTGGCATTCTCTGGATTGACAAAACCTTCAGGCTGTGTCATGTACACATCCTCTAACAGATTCCCGTTAAGGACGGCGGTTTTGACATCCATTTGCCATATCTCATAATCATAGTATGCCGCTATAGCCAATAGAATCCGGATGGATTTAACCATGGCAACTGGTGAGAAAGTTTCATCATAGTCAATACCATGAACTTGCTTGAAACCTTTCGCAACCAATCGCCCTTTATAGGTAATCACATTACCATCCATGTCGGTCTTTCTCTTAAAGACCCATTTG
>JAKUCV010002353.1:9678-24552 GCA_028386065.3 Turnera subulata
GAATGTGACTCTCATTGTCTTTTTATGTTGAAGAATTTTATTGGTTGTTACTGAATCTAAATTTATTGTTCTTATTATGTTAGAGGCTGCCTGCACTGATTCTTACACTCTTGAAGCCTCCACTGATTCTTACACTCATGAATATACCTTTCTCTGTTTGCAGGTCCTGCAATACATGCCCTTGTTTAGGACGGGCAATATTTCTAAGTAGATTGATGAATAGGTGTATTGATTGTCTGGCGCACGAAAAGATAACTTGTTGATTGGGATCGGAATGCTCAAGCTTGGGTTTAGTGGCACACGAAAAGATAACTTGTTGAAAATTTTGAATAGTGAATTGGAACAATTGTGTGGCGAGGCTTTGATAGCTAGCTTAATTTGTACATTCTATTACAGACTAGCTCACTTTCCGTGGGTTCCACGGGCTTGCATTAATTTTTGGAAAAAAAATAAACATTTTAACTACTATTTTAGGCATTTATTATGTAATATTAAAAAAACTTGCACATAATTTGTTTCTAAATTATTATTTTTTTTCATTTTTTCATATAGATCTGGAAAATAAATAAAAAATTATTAAAATATAAATTAGAATACATATTAGAAAAATAAAAAAAATAAACTATTTAATAATAATATAAATAATAAATAATTTTTTAAATTTAAACATGCATTATTGGCCCTTAGAACAAAAAAACATATTAAACAACCAAAGAAAAAGTTAAAATAATTAATTAATAATAAAAAGAAATAAAGAATATAAGAGAGTAATTTTTAAAACATAAATCAGTAAATGAATAAAAAATATTATTATTAAAAATTAAAATAGAAAATATAATATAGATCAGAAAAATAAATTATAACCTAATAAATAATAATATAAAAATAATTAATTTTGCAAAGTTAAACATGGATCATTGAGCCAAAAAACAACAAAAATATTAAACAACAGAAGTAAAAATCAAAAGCACTAATAAAGGATAACAAAAAGTAAAAAAAAAACTTAAGAGACTAATTTTAAAGAAATATAAATCAGGAAAATAATAAAATTATTATCAAGCTGAAAAAAATAAAAAAGAAAATAAAATATAAATCAGGAAAATAAATAAAATAAACTGTTTAATAATTATATAAATAATACTTATTTTTTATATTTAAACATACATCAGTGAGTCCCAAAACAAAAAAATATATATTAAACAATAAAATAGAAATTAAAATAATTAATTAATAATAAATAAAACATAAAAAAATAAGAGGGTAATTTATAAAAATAAAAATCAGGAAAAAAACTGAAAAAAACTATTATTACGAAAAAAGAACCTTAAAATAGAAAATAGAAAGAAATAAAAGAAAATATTCAATAGTAATATAAATAATAATTAATTTTGTAAATTTATACCTACATCATTTATTCATCCATGCTTGGGCCTACATAATTGACCTAAAAACAAAAAGATTAAACACAGAATAAAAAATTATAAGAATTAATTAATAATAAACAAAAAAATAAAGAAACATACAATGAGTCATTTTTAATATAAAAATCATAAAAATAAATAGAAATATCCATTATTATGAATAACAACTTTAATACAAAAAATAGAATATAAATCAGAAAAAGTAGATAAAATAAACATGCAAAATTGAGTCCTAAAATAAAAATTAAAAAATAACAGAAAAACTAGTCGTCACTTAGATATTCATAGATGTAATTTAATAATAATATTTTGTTTGACGTTCTAAAATCAGAAAGTATTTTATTTCCAAAAACATTATAGATAAAGTAAAACTCGGTAAATTAACCGAGTATAATCTCATTAAAAGTAAAAGAAATATTTAAATATTTAAATATAAAAAATATTTACCTTATTATAAGGTGCAATACCTAATTTGTTACATATATTAAAAACAATAGAAGGAATAAAAAATTAACATAAATTTTATTAAAATATAATACATACATAGAATTTTACCATAATATAAAGAACTAAATTCTGGAAAAATTAAAATGTTAAAATATATTTTTTCCGTATAATAACCGTTTAAAATGAAAATTATGTAATTTAGAATATCAAAGGATTAATAAATATAATGCATGACAAATAAATATCCAAAAAATTTATCAACAAATAAATTTCCAAATGAAATTAAGGAGATAATGAGAAATAATGTTTCTTGAAAAAGAAATCGTAATTAAAGATCCAACAAATCCCTGAGGTGTTAAATCAACAGACAAATCTTTCTAAATTATTGAATTATGAATTTTCTTTGAGTGACGCTTTATGAGACGCCCCGACCCGTATTTACCGTACACAGTAAACACGTGCCGGAACTGTGACATCCCAACCCAACAAAGCCCGACGGACTGCGTATAAAACAATAAACTGGCCAACGGCCCAATATAAAAAACTGTAAACCGGCCCTTCGGCCCAACATAGAACTCGTCACCCGAACCCCGGGGACATCAACAACAACAACAATCCGGCCCAATGGCCCAATAACAACATACACACAGCAGTAAACTCAACAACATGCACAGCGGAAGACTTATGACTCACATGACAACATATGTAAAGCCCAATGCAACTAATGGATCCGAGTCCTGTCCGAGGGTATGCATCAGCTCGCCCGGTACGTTCCTGCACTACAAGCAACTCAACCTACGGGATGAAACCCCGCAGGCGAGGGGTGAGTCCGAAACGCTCACCGACGAAAGATAAACAGTGATATATTCAACCGTAACACTTTCGAAGTAAAACAACCATCAAACAGATGAAACTACACATACAACACGACAGAGGAATCTAAATCAAACAACACATCAAGGAATCTAACACAACCAACACGTCAAAGGAATCTCACTAAATCACATCAAAGCCAAGACCCAAAGATTACTTATTAGTTTTTTTTTATTACCAATTTTATCTTCCGGGCCCCGTCACTGGACAAGCTAGGGTCGTACCTGGTTATTAACTAATTCTGGATGTCAGGCCCCACCACAATCCGGGATCAACATCCCCATATCTCAAATCCGGGATCAACATCCCAATATCTCAAATCCGGGGTCAACATCCCAATATCTCAAATCCGGGGTCAACACCCCAATATCTCAAATCCGGGATCAACATCCCAATATCACAAATCCGGGGTCAACACCCCAACCAACAAACCCTCTGGCAAGACACCACAGAACTAGTCTCTAACCATCTAGTCGTACCACTACTTTCCAAGTGACAATTATATCATCATCTCACTTTCAGTTTCAGTTCCGTTTCCAATACTCATTATTCTTTTCCCAATTATCCACATTGACCTGTTCATCATTATCCTCTACACAATATCACAAATCCAATAACACAGTCTAACATTAACATCAACAACATCACAGCAGTCATAATCATCACAGATTATTTCTCAAGCTCAACCAATCCGCAATTTCATATCACTAATTACACACAATTAACAGTACAACAATTATTCACAGTATCCACATGATCAATCCACACAGCCCAGCAACAGCAACAACATTCATGGCAATCAAATAACTAACAAGGATCATTTCAACGGTTCAATCAAACAACAAAACATACACAGTATTACGGGCACATATCAAGGTTTATCCATCCTCACCTTGGCCGATTACTCAACTCCGGAAAACAATGACCGGTCCGACGCCGGCTCCTCGGGAAACTGCCCGATATCCAAACCTATACAACAAACATCATATACACATAAATGCACATAATCGGTATACTATGATGCCCAAACTGCGAAATAACCCATCCCGATTCATATCCTTTATTTCCATCCTTTACCGAAAATAATTAACCGTACGTATTTCCGAATATAATTTCGGTACCATACTTTAAGCAAAATTCTTTTCAAAATATTTTCATAAATTAATTATACCTTTCCCAAAATATAAACACCATAATTTTTCTGGAAGTATAACATATGTACATATTTTCCTTAATATTTCCATGAAAATTATTATACTTTCCGAAATAAAATTTTCCGAGTATTATTATTATTATTTTTAGTAAAACATATCCATATACTACATATATATATACCTCCCAAAATACTATAGCTCATATTTACCATATTATTATTAAAATAACCTTAACATACTTACCTTAGTTCCCAGAATAATATGTCTAAATAATTATTTCTTAAAACACAACCATATTTTAGGTATACGAAATTTCTAAATGTATGGCTATATCCAGCCGAGTTAATTGTATTGTCTATTTCTAAAATTATATCATATATACGTATTCTACAAAATATTTTCATAAACATTATTTACCGTTATGTAATTTCCTAAAAGAAAATAATTACACATGTATATATATTTTCCAAGTTACTCTCGTATGCATGAATATTAATTTTTTTTTCATTTCTTATACTTTCCAAAAATTCCACAATAATCATAAATATATTTCCCAAAGTACTTCCATGATTTAATTTTCTAAGTATTAAACATAAATGTATATATCAGATTTTATTTATTATCTTTATTACCACTTATTAATTTATATTAATATATTTTCTGGTTATAAGGTTAATGTTATACCATGAGTAGACCTTTTGATTCAGCCCAAAGCCAAACACTCGAGCCCAATAGTCCTGCCAAGGCCCAACCCAAGGCTGAACCCACACAGCCCAAGCTAACCAACACTCCAACCCATCAGACCAGACAACCCACGACCCGCGATAGAAACGGGTCAACCCGTTACCGCGACCAGCCAACGGGTCATCTTCCTCAATGTGCTCACCTTCGTCGACGGCGGCACGGCGAGAGTTGATAGGGCGGCGGCACGAGGAGAGGAAGAGGCGGCCTCGGTCACACGTCGTCGGGTCGGCTTCCTCCGCGAAGGTGAAGGCGCGGCAGGGTCGATCCGGGTGGTCACAGCGGTGGTGCGACGTAAGAGGAAGATCGGCGCGGCGAGGTGTCTTCACTGCCTGTGTCTGGCTCGGCTGCTCACGAGGTCGTCGGCGTCGGGCGGAGAGGTGACCGGTTGCTACAGCTCGGTATGGTTGTGGTATCGCCGTCAACCAGAGGAAAGGAGGCGCGGCTGCTGACTCATCGTTGGCAACGGCAGCAAGGGAAGAGAGGGAGGAACAGGGCGTCTCGGTGGAGGCTGCAGAGGAGGAGGCTCGTGGTGGCGGCTGGCGGTTCTCGGGTGATGTTATGATGGTGGCCGGTGGAGAATGGTTGTTGTGTGTGTGGGGGTCGGTTTCGGCCGGTGTGGTGAGGGAAGGAAGGACAAAGGAAGAGAAGAGGAAAAGGATAGGGGAGATGGGTGCAGAGGAGCGTGAGGAGACGAGCAGGGGAAGAAGAGGAGATAAGGAGGAAGAGAAAGAAAAGGACAAAGAAATAATAGAAGAAATAATGAAGAGGAAGGTAGGGCCGGCGATTCACGGGGGAAGAAAAGAAAAAGGTAAAGCCGGCGGAAGGAGAAAGAAAAAGGAGAGGAGAAAGGAAGAAAAAGAAAGAAAAGAGAGAAGAAAAGTGGGGCCCGCGTGGCCGGGGAAAAACCAGGAGAGAGAAGAAATGTAGCCGGGAAAGAGGAAGAGAAAGGAAAGAGGAGGAAGAGTGGCCTCGGGCAAGCCTCGTATGGCCGGTCCGGATTCTCGCGTCGGAATCTCGTAGACGCAGGGATACTCCCGTCTTTCCGACAAATTCCGTCCCGAGTCCAAAAATACAACTTGGGCTCGGAAAATCCGATTAATCCTCCTGAACGTCGTCCAAGTCTCGGAACTGGAAACCGAGGCTCGGTTAGTTAGGAAGATACTCCCGAGCGCGGGAAAACTCTCGGTTTCAAAAAAAACGACCACTGATTTACCTCGAACTAGTTACCCGAGATTAATTCATTCGGTAATTCACTATATAACGACTTTAACGGTCCCGGTAAAAATCCAAATTTTACTCGGGCTGTTACACTTTAAGTAGTTCTTTATCATTCGGCTTCAATATTTTCATCATTTAACATCTCCACTTCCTCCTGAAATGTTAAAAACATAATTAACGAATTAGTGAAAAAAATAAAGTTATTTAAAAATTCTCTCCAATAAATAAAATAAAAAAAATACCTTATTTTTTTATTTGGGTTGAACTCAAATCATTTCTGACATGTACGAATTGTATGTCCAACTACTTTACATTCGGAACAACGTCTTCTCTTCAAGTTCTTGTTTTTTGGTGGAGCTCCTTTCGTCCTTACCACTACCGGATCACCAATTACAGCATTGTTGCATGTTTTGGTTGAACTGCTTGAATGAATTCCATTCTCCAATTTAGATGTAATTCGATGTATTTCACTCAATGTCTCTGAATAATTTTCAGGATTTTTGGACCCAAAAAAAGCCATCCTACTTGCAGCAGATGCCAATGCACCATACCGCAACAGAATCCCATGCTGATCTCCTTCTTCTGTAGCACTTGACGCTGAAGGAGATTTTGCATATTTTGTCCAACGTTTGCGAATTAAGCTAACTGGAAGAGAATGAATATTTTCCTCTTTCATCACACAAAGGATGTGACAACATGGAATTCCCTTAGTCTCATACAATCTACAATCACATTGGAATGTTTGTTCTCGGCAGTCGTAAGCTACATAGTAATCACGCTCATGAGAGGAATATTTGCTTAACTTGTAAATAATAGTGCTAGCAAACGTGTCCCTTGTTTGAACTGAAAGTGCAGCAACAACTTCTAACTCTGACCTAAATTCACTAAAGAGACTTCTTGTATAAACATTTGCAGCAGATCTCTCTATTTCCTCTAAAGAAGTTGTCAAAACAGGATAAGTGTATAATGATTCATAATCAGCAGCCAACTCATTACTTCTGTATTCTTGAACAACACGTTCAAAGTTATGCACGAAATCTACTAGGCTGCCACGTGCTTTAATATTTCTCTTTATAAAAGAATTTATTCCTTCACATCGTGATGTAGTTCTAACTCCAGCAAAGAATTTATCACGAAAGTATGCTGTAGCCCACATTTCCCTTTTCATATAAATATTTGCCACCCAACTGTTCTCAGACAAACCTAACTCATCAACCATACTTTCCTAATATTGTTTAAATTCTTCTGGGGCAAAGTTATAATACATACAATGATGGAATTTCTGCAGAAACTTCTTTTGATGTATTTTAGTGCAAGCATTTTTGTAAAGATGCCACAAACATAATCTGTGAGTAGCTTCTGGCATAACCACCTCAATTGCATTTTGCATTGCGTTGTCACCATCAGTAGTAATTGACTCGGGTTGCTTGTTATTCATGCATGCACAAAAGGTCTCAATAGCCACTTATAAGTATCAGATGTTTCATCTGCAATCAAAGCACATCCAAATATAGAGGTACCTGCATGGTGGTTTACGCCAGAGAAAATAACAAGAGGCTTTCCGTATTTGTTAACCTTATAAGTACTATCAAAGGACACTACATCCCCAAAACATTCGTAGTCAGCGCGACTAACACCATCTGCCCAAAAGAGGTTTTGTAGTTTTCCTTCTTCTGTATAAGAAAACCTAACAAATGACATAGGATCTGTATCTGCCTTGCATTGCAAATAATTGAGCAGCCCAAGAGCATCTCCATCTGTAATTTTGGCTCGCTTCTCTCTTCCAATGTGGTTATACATATCTCTTTTACAAAAACCAACTCTATTATATCCTCCTGATTGTCCAACCATAAATCCCATTATATGACAACTCCTAACCCCAACAGAGTGCATGCTGTCAACTTGTGCCTTTTGTGGATCCGATAACTTCCTATGTCCTTTCTAATAGTAAACCCAATACATCTACTATATTTGCCATAAAATTCATAAGCTTCTTCCTCACTATCAAACTGTAATCCCATTACATCATTAACAGTAAGTTCATCAATTCTTTTTAATTGGTCATCCATATGCTCATCCTCTTCAACTACATCATCCGTCCCTTTTTCATCCAGACTTTTGTCCTCACTGGATGCATCATTGTCACCATTGTATTCATCAGCATCTTTAGTTTCCACCATTGGCGAATAGATAGATCAACAAAGTAGCACCCTAAATCTGAAAGAACCATGATGATTATCATTAACGAAAGCATAATCTCTTTCAAATAAACATCAATGCAAAAAAAAAGTCATGTGCAATTGAAATTATAAAAAATAGGCCGAGAGTGATGATCGAAATAACTTAATTCTATTGTTTCATCTCACCCCACTGCGCAATTAATAGGTTCTCCTGTAAAACTCTGCTGCCATTAAAACGAAAAAAATTTCCTCTTTTGCATCTGTTTGTACTCAATTCACGCAACACATGTTTATAATCAATTCACACAACTCAAGTAAGTATTATTAGTTTCTCAATTTATATCAATTTTATTTCACAACATAGAAAGAGCAAACACAAACACGAATGAAGGCCGTGTGATGATGCGGAGGAGAAGTGTACTGCTTTTCTCATAACGGAAAGTGCCAATTCGTCAGGAACATTAAATTTAAGACAATAGGTTTCCTGTTAGCAGACAAAAAAAAAACATAAGAAGTTTTTTAACATTAAAAAAAAAGAAGAAGTTTTGACAATAAACCCACAAATTTGAATACAGATATCATGAAACTCTTCATAAGTATTAAGTTGCAAAGAAGGTTTACATATAGATATCACGAAACCAAAGCCATGAAACTCTTCATAAGTACATATGCTGGAAAACCTTCATCTGGTAAAGAAGTTTCTTTTTTGTCAATAGCCACCAAAGTCTTCAGTTAGTCTGTTTTCTTTTTTTCCGATAAGGCTTCAGTAAGCCTGACGTACTGTGTATCCCACAAAAAAAAAAAAGCAATCTACTGCTGCAACAAGTAACCTACAGAAACATGTAGAAAGACAAATGAATATATAGGAGAAAAGAATGCAGAATGTAGTGAAGGCCAATTTGCATATGGAGGAAACTTTGTAACCCAAGCTAGACTACATAATTAAAACAGCAGAACAATTGTGTTCTGATAAGATTTCTAAAGGATTTTAATGTATATCTAGCTAGCTTAAGACACCAAAGCAGTAATACTAGTGATCAATGTCCAAAATACAAAAACAAAAGAAAGAAAAAGAACATATATATATTGTTCCTTCTTCACTCACAATTGTTGCTGCAACTTTGGAATTCAGTGAAAACGATAATTTCTTCTCTTATTACTAGGTCCTAATCCTGAGCATAGGAAGCGCAAGGATTTGTTGACCCAATTTGGCGGTTGCAAACAGCAGTGGGGAGGCAACGATATATTTGAGACGAAATCCTTAGGGAAAGGATTTTTGGGAAGATAGACAATGCACTTGTTCTTGTACTCTGGGAAATCTTTAGCCAGAATCAAGAACGACGATTCTTTCGTAACAAAGAGCAATCGTTGCCTCAATCCAGCACAAGCTATACAAGGCAACTCATATCGAAAAGAAGATTCGCATAATAATCCTACTGTTTTGTTTCTTTCGGTTTGTTCTTCTCAAAGAACTCATGCAATCTAAGCAAGCTCAGTAACCCAATAGTTCCTTCGAATTAGTATCAAATTAAAAAAAAAATCCTCTTTGACTCATTCTAACATATTATATACAGCTAGTTGAAGATGTCTTACCTGGGGAAAGAAGTGAAGAAGAAGGCGCTGACACTGTCGCCGTCGCAAGTGGGGAGGAACGAGGAGGAGAGGAGAAGAGAAATGATTGAGGTTGAAGACGACGAGGAGAGGAGAAGAGAAAGGATTGAGGTTGATGACGAAGAGAGGAGAGGGGATTGAAGGAGGGGATTGAAGAACCAACAATTAGGGATTTGAAATTTATTTAATTTGGGGAAGAATTTGGCTGAGAAGAAGAGAAGTCTTCGTTTTATTTGTTTTGTTTTTAATGCCAGTTAACAAAAGTTAACAAAGAGTGCTGTTACCGTTATCATCAGGGATGTATAGAGTACTTTGTAATCTTTAAGGGTCTTGTAAAAAATAAAATATATCTATTAAAAATAATTTTTTATTTACAAAAATAGATTAAAATCTGCCACATGTCCTTATCGAAACGCGCCATGTGGGGTATGTAATTGTGCATAGGGACAGCACCGAAGTCCTCACCTTATTTAATTTAGTAGTACTTGAATTGAAGAGCAGGTGGGAGATGAGATGAGGATCACCTAGCTGAATCCAACGGCGATGATGCTACTACTTTCAGATCCCCATCCTCACTGCATGGTTGCCACGTGCTCATACAAAATACAAACGAGGAGGAATAATAATGATCCTCGCAATCCTAACCGCCCATCAGAGCTCGAGAAGTTGACGCTAATTTGAGAATTTGACGAAAGTCAGTACGTTTTGCTTTGTTCCCCGAGTGCGAGGCCGTGGTTCACGAGATTTTCTTCCGGCCCCCAGTGTTTGCTCATTGGGCCCACAAGAGCACCTGACACGTGACTACCATCGGGCCTCTGAGTGGGCCTAGACACCGTTAAATAATCCACAAAGATTTTTCACATACTAATTTTTATGGGTTATTTGACGATTGTGATTTTCTTTAATAGTGGGATGTGGTGGTGTGTGAGACACATTCCGGCTTTAATTACTGGCCACTTCAAATTAAATTTTTTAAATTTAACCTCCCAAAATTTAATTTAATTATTTTTATATTACCCCCTCCTATTAATTTAAGTTTTTTCGTGATAATTATTGGCGGAGTCATGGATGTCCTACACATGCCAACAGCCTGATCCTTCCTCCAAGCAAATGAGATTTAATTACAAAAGTCATTATTAATTAAAAGGAAAAAATGTAAATATTATAAAATTAAACATGAAATATACTCTTTTTGATAATAATACAAACTTGATGATAGTCATATAATTTTGATGGTAAAATTTTGATAATATTGATAAAAAAGAATAATTAAACTAATATAGAGAGAATTTGAGAAGGGAGATGTCGAAGAATTAGAAGAGATGTGAAATTTAAGATGAGATGCTAAAGTAAAAATGTGAAAGATGGGAATATAAAAATAAATAAGTATGATTATTTAAAATAATAAAATCAAATAGAAATAAGGTAAAAAAAGATATATTAAGATTAAGATGTTTGGAGTTGTAGAAGATATATGGTCATAATTATTAACATAATTTAATAAAAAAAATCGATATAGTAAATCGTGTTTGTGCATATGATCATGGGAGGGAGGGTGACAGAGTGGTGATGAAAAAGCGAATTTGCTTACCGGTAGTCAAAAGACAACTGATGTTAGGAACTCATATTCAATGGTCATTAATTAACGGCTTAATAAGGCTTTTCACCCTCCAGTTTGGCATGAGTTTTGATTTTAGCCCACCAGTTTCTTTTTCTTTGATTTTTGCCCTTCAGTTTGCCTTGACCAAGTCTTTAAACCCATCTACCTATTGTAATTGGTCATATCTGTGACGTGTAAATTTACAACTTTCTATCAAATTTGAATCCTTCATTTAATTATCGATATTTAAAAAATTATAAAGGTTGTCAGAAAAAAAAAAGAACAACAAAGTGCCTAGGTTGCTGTAATTAAAGTGTTAAAAGATAAATTCAAAACACACAAAGGTAAACTCATAATACAAAATTTTTGAAATTTTCTTGTATTATTCGCCGAAACTATATTAAATATTGATACTAATAATATTAAGCTTTTATTCTAATATTAAACGACAATCAACTTTAATTATTAAATATTATTAGGTCGCACGTTAAATAAGATTTCTTATATTGATAAAAAAAAAGAAAAAGAAGAAAGATGTCACCCTCGGTATTTTTTTTTGTTTTGGTTTATAATTTTTTTTTGTGAACAGTTTGTACTTTTGAAAGTTTATTTTGTGAGAGGATTGACTTTTGCAAAATACAGACACTGGTATAAGACTAGGAGACCAACAAAATCATTATCACTAGTTTACCGACTAGAACAAAAATACTTCTAATTACTCTTTGAATTTCATATGGATACGTTCCCTAATTATCTGTTACTTGAACAAAAATCATTATCACTAGTAAATTACTCATTAACTAGGGTAATTTATTTTTAGGGTAGTTTATTCAACCAAGAGATGGAGATGGGAGAGAAAATAAAGAATAAACATGATGCTGAAAGGAGCAGTAACGAGCCCTGGACGGTGTTCTTTTATTTTTTTTATTTTTCGATATATTCTATTGTTTTTGGTTAGCTTAGTTTGTTCTTCTAAATTTCAATTAATTAAATAAATGAATCATTTATGTTCTCGAAAAAAATAAATGAACAAATCACAATTTGACTTTTTGTAGGAAACTTACACGTCACAGATATGACCGGTTACAATAGGTAGGTGGGTTTAAAGACCTGGTCAAGCCAAACTAAAGGGCCAAAATCAAAGGAAAAAAAATTAGTGGGCTAAAATCAAAACTAATGCCAAACTAGAGGGTGAAAAGCCTTATTAAGCCTTAATTAACACAACAAACAAAAAATAGGGTGCTGGCAAGCTAAAGGTAAAGGAAAACCAATATGTAATTGTGAAGAAATTGGGCAGGTAGAAAGAAAATTTTTTGTTCACTCCATGATTAGGAATAAATAAGTGGGCCATGCACGATCTTAGTGCTGGTGTCAATTCATCTAACCAGGTAAAAGACTTGGATTTCGCCAGGCAACTGTTCGCCGGGGGTGGTGGCCCAGTGGCAAGGCCTTCAACCTGCCATCTCTAAGATTCGGGTTCGAGTCCCGGCGCTTCCGGTCAAGCCCCATAGTGTGATGCGGCCGAATATGGCCTTCCAAGTAACAGCCCGGGTAAAATTTTTGATTTTTACCGAGACTGTAAAAGTCTTTTCACCGTGATTCACTATTGAATTAATCTTGGGTAATTAATTCAAGGTAAATCGGGCGTCGTTTTTCGAAACCGAGAGTTTTCCCGCGCTCGGGAGCATCTTCCTAACTAATCGAGCCTCGGTTTCCAGTTCCGAGACTTGGACGACGCTCGGGAGAATGAATCGGATTTTCCGAGCCCAAGTTGTATTTTTGGACCCGGGACGGAATTTGTCGGAAAGACGGGAGTATCCCTGCGTCTACGGGATTCCGACGCGAGAATCCGGACCGGACATATGAGGCTTGCCCGAGCCACTCTTCTTTCTCCTCTTCCCTTCATCTTCCTCTTTCCCGGCTACGTTCTTCTCTCTCCCGGTTTTTCCCCGGCCACGCGGGCCCCGCTTCCCTTCCTTCTCTTCTTTCTTTTCCTTCTTTTTCTTTCTTTCTCCTTTCTCTTTTCTTTTTCTTTCTTTTCTTCTTCTTCTCCTCCACTACCGGCCACCCACCCACCATCTTCTCCACCTTCTTTCTTTAACTTATCTCTTCCCTTCCACTATCTCCTACCAACTCCTCTCCACCAAAACATAAACACACCTACACCACCACTGCCGAACAACACCACCATCTCCCTACCTTCCTTCCTCCTCTCTTTTCTCCTCCTTCCACCGAGCCACCATTCTCTTCTTTTTCTTTTTTTTACCTCACGCAGCCATCCTCACCAGCGAACCACCGACGACCGCAGCCACCAGCACCTCGACGCCGCGCTAGCAACTCCGGCGACGCCCCTTCCCCTGCGTTGCCTTCCGCCTCGCCACCTCCTCCTCTCTCCTTCCTCCCTCGCACCGGCCGCGAGCCATCGTCACTCACCCGACACCGTGACCACCACGCACCACTTGTACCGTAGCCACCTCATCCCGCCATCTCCTTCCTTCTCCTCGCAGCAGTGCCCGAAGACCAACTCCACCACCTCGTCGCACCACCATTCTCGCGCGCGCCACCGCCTCGCCCGAGCACTGCAGTCACCACCGCGCCTCCACTGTCACGCAACGCCGAGGACAAGTTGTCTCTGCCTCGACCTGACTGCGCCGCCGACCTGTGGAGTGGAGCCGACGCGTCGCCGTTTCCTTTTCACCTCAGCCCTGCCGCGTCGTCCGCTCGCCTCGCCGCTGCTTGCCGCCTGTCACCCGCCATCACCTCACGCAACCAACCACCAAGGAGCAGCCGAGTGTACTGAGGTAGAAGAAGATGTTTTTGCATGGCTGCACACGTGATATGGGCCTTGTGGTTTTGTGTTGGGTTATGGGCTAGTGCTTGGCATGGGCTTGCTGCGTGCAGGGCTGATTGTGGGCTTGGGCTTTGCCTGGGTCTGCACATGGCCTGGCACTGTGCAAGTCTGGGCCGGCACTGTTCATGGCCCAGCTCAGTTTAAAAAAAATAAAATAATAATAATAAATAAAAATAAATAATATATATATATGTATATTTAATTTCTGTAAATATATATATGTTAGGAAAATATACTTTTAGAAAATATGGTAAGTTTTTATGGTATTTTGGAAATATATATATATACTTTGGTTAGTTTGGAAAATGGTATAACTATATTTTGATTTGAAAATTATTATGTTATTTAGAAAATGATATATATTTCTGGAATTAAATATAAACTAGTATTTTCTGGAAAACTATAGTAATCAACTATTTTTTGGAAAATATGTAATTATGGTATACATGATTTATATTTCCGAAATATATAACTATTTTGATAATGTAATTGTTTGGAAAAGTATTTGGAAATATTATGGAAAACATATACATGCAATATAAATTACACAAAAAATTTGAATATTATTACTTTGGAAAAAGTATATTATTTTATGAAAATATTTTGAAGAGTTTTAATAAAAGTATGGTACCGAAATTATATTCGGAAATACGTACGGTTAATTATTTTCGGTAAAAGATAATAATAACGGATAAGTAACCGGGATGGGTATATTTCGTAATTTGGGCATCATAGTATCGATTATGTGCATTTATGTGTGTGTACGTATTTTGTT
>JAKUCV010002353.1:28222-96013 GCA_028386065.3 Turnera subulata
CCGAGCCACTCTTCTTTCTCCTCTTCCCTTCATCTTCCTCTTTCCCGGCTACGTTCTTCTCTCTCCCGGTTTTTCCCCGGCCACGCGGGCCCCGCTTCCCTTCCTTCTCTTCTTTCTTTTCCTTCTTTTTCTTTCTTTCTCCTTTCTCTTTTCTTTTTCTTTCTTTTCTTCTTCTTCTCCTCCACTACCGGCCACCCACCCACCATCTTCTCCACCTTCTTTCTTTAACTTATCTCTTCCCTTCCACTATCTCCTACCAACTCCTCTCCACCAAAACATAAACACACCTACACCACCACTGCCGAACAACACCACCATCTCCCTACCTTCCTTCCTCCTCTCTTTTCTCCTCCTTCCACCGAGCCACCATTCTCTTCTTTTTCTTTTTTTTCACCTCACGCAGCCATCCTCACCAGCGAACCACCGACGACCGCAGCCACCAGCACCTCGACGCCGCGCTAGCAACTCCGGCGACGCCCCTTCCCCTGCGTTGCCTTCCGCCTCGCCACCTCCTCCTCTCTCCTTCCTCCCTCGCACCGGCCGTGAGCCATCGTCACTCACCCGACACCGTGACCACCACACACCACTTGTACCGTAGCCACCTCATCGCGCCATCTCCTTCCTTCTCCTCGCAGCAGTGCCCGAAGACCAACTCCACCACCTCGTCGCACCACCATTCTCGCGCGCGCCACCGCCTCGCCCGAGCACTGTAGTCACCACCGCGCCTCCACTGTCACGCAACGCCGAGGACAAGTTGTCTCTGCCTCGACCTGACTGCGCCGCCGACCTGTGGAGTGGAGCCGACGCGTCGCCGTTTCCTTTTCACCTCAGCCCTGCCGCGTCGTCCGCTCGCCTCGCCGCTGCTTGCCGCCTGTCACCCGCCATCACCTCACGCAGCCAACCACCAAGGAGCAGCCGAGTGTACTGAGGTAGAAGAAGATGTTTTTGCATGGCTGCACACGTGATATGGGCCTTGTGGTTTTGTGTTGGGTTATGGGCTAGTGCTTGGCATGGGCTTGCTGCGTGCAGGGCTGATTGTGGGCTTGGGCTTTGCCTGGGTCTGCACATGGCCTGGCACTGTGCAAGTCTGGGCCGGCACTGTTCATGGCCCAGCTCAGTTTAAAAAAAATAAAATAATAATAATAAATAATAAATAAAAATAAATAATATATATATATGTATATTTAATTTTTGTAAATATATATATGTTAGGAAAATATACTTTTAGAAAATATGGTAAGTTTTTATGGTATTTTGGAAATATATATATATACTTTGGTTAGTTTGGAAAATGGTATAACTATATTTTGATTTGAAAATTATTATGTTATTTAGAAAATGATACATATTTCTGGAATTAAATATAAGCTAGTATTTTCTGGAAAACTATAGTAATCAACTATTTTTTGGAAAATATGTAATTATGGTATACATGATTTATATTTCCGAAATATATAACTATTTTGATAATGTAATTGTTTGGAAAAGTATTTGGAAATATTATAGAAAACATATACATGCAATATAAATTACACAAAAATTTTGAATATTATTACTTTGGAAAAAGTATATTGTTTTATGAAAATATTTTGAAGAGTTTTAATAAAAGTATGGTACCGAAATTATATTCGGAAATACGTACGGTTAATTATTTTCGGTAAAAGATAATAATAACGGATAAGTAACCGGGATGGGTATATTTCGTAATTTGGGCATCATAGTATCGATTATGTGCATTTATGTGTGTGTACGTATTTTGTTGTATAGGTTTTTGGATATCGGGCAGTTTCCCGAGGAGCCGGCGTCGGACCGGTCATAGTTTCCGAAGTTGAGTAATCGGCCAAGGTGAGGATGGATTTCCTTCAATATGTGCCTATATTACTCGGTTATTGTGTTCGGTGTTATTGTATTGTGGATGCTGTGGTAGCTGTGTTTGGGTTCGGGATGTCTATCCCATCGTCTTGATTGTTGTCGGGATGTTCATCCCAGTGTTGTGATTGGTTTTTGGATGTTTGTCTTGCGTCTTTTTGGATTAAGAATAATGGAATAATTAATGAGTTGTGACAAGGATGTCGATCCTTGGTATTTTGGAGAGGATGTCGATCCTCGGTACTTTGGCTAGGGATGTCGATCCCTACGATTTGATTTTAATGACGGTAATATAATTGTCGCGTGTTAAGTAGTGGTACGACTCGATGGTTTAAGACTGTTTCGTGGTGGCCATGACCTGGGTTACTTGATAAGCATGTCTATGCTTGGGATGTCTATCCCGTGATATATTTTTGGGATGTCTATCCCTGGGTTCGTATTTTTGGGATGTCGATCCCTGGGTTCTCTGATTTGGTCTGGCACCCGGAATGTGTTGATAACCAAGTTTGACCATTAGCTTATCCGTGACGGGGCCCGGAAAGATAAAATTGGACAATTGATTTTATTTGAGTCTTTTCGGTTTTGGGTCGAGTCTTTGGGTTGGGCTGTCTAGCCCGTGTTTTTGATTTGGGTAGTTATAGTGTGCATACTGATCGTCTTTCCATTGTCGTGAGCACTTCGGACTCACCCCTCACCTGCGGGCTTTCATCCCGTAGGATGAGTTGTTTCATGTACAGGTTTGGTGCATTCCAGACAGGCTGCAGCGTCATCCCTTGGACAGGGCTCGGATCCATAGTTTGCATGTGTCGCATACAGTGTTAGTGAGTTATTTAAGTCTTCCGCTGTGCAATGTTTTCGCTATTATTGGGCCATTGGGCCGGATTTGTTACTTATGCTGTTTTATTATTTGGGGCCGTTGGGCCGAGTTATGGTTGATTACACTGTATGCTAGGCCTTGTTGGGCTGGGTTGTCACAGTTCCGGCTTGTGTTTACTGTGTACGGTAAATACGGGTCGGGGCGCTTCATTCCACACGGTGGGGTGCTGGCCGTTGAGCCCGGTGATTCCCCGATATTATGACGCGTAGCAAGTGAGGGTGTCCACTGGTGCCCCGGTTGGTCGGTCTCTCCTATGAGGAGGGTCTAATGCCAGGATGTAACCGGTATTGACCGGGGCCTGGACCGACGGGGCGATGATGACATCACTGATGCCTTTTTTTCTCGAAAAAAAAAAATGAGACACTAGTTTTTTTTGTCACACAAATACTCAGGAATTAGAGTTTTTTCTACTAAAAACGGTTTCTGGTTGGGTTCGGAAAGTAGATTTAGAGCCATGTATTGTAGTGGCTATGACTTTAAAAAGAATATAAAAAAGCCGAACCAAAAATGGTTAAGATCGTATTATTCCTATAATTTTTAGGTTGGGCCATTTCTTAGTTTTTTAAATTTATGTACCAACAAGGTTTGAAGTTCTATGTCTATGTCACAATGTCCGGGATAAGCTTTCAAGACTCCAAGCCCTACTCCCATCGGAGGCCATTGATTTAGAAATCCGGCGACCAAGTATGGAGGTCAATGAGCTCATTAAGACTGAGGAGGTTATGTGGGCTCAAAGAGCTCGGGCTACTTGGCTTAAGGAAGAGGATAGCAACACCAAACTTTTCCACGAGAAAGCTACACAAAGGAAGAAGCGCAATACCATCAAAAGGCTCCAGGATGAAACGGGGAAATGGCATACAAAGCCCACTGATCTAGAGACGGTGTTGGTAGACTACTTCTAGAATCTCTTTACTTCTTCGGGTAGTAATGGGGTTGAGGCTCTTATAGACTGTGTGGAGGAAAAAGTTACTAGTAATGTTAATGAGGACCTTATTCGAGAATTTACCCCAGAGGAAATCGAGGTGGCCCTCAAACAAATGCATCCCACGAAAGCCCCAGGTCCGAATGGTATGTCTGCACTTTTCTATCAACAGTTTTGGGATATATTAAGGTCCAATATTACTAGTCTTATTTTTTCTTTATTACGTAGTAATAGTAGTTTTACAGATTTCATTTCCACTTTTATAGCTCTTATTCCTAAAGTGTCTAATCCTGATTCTTGTAGTCAGTATCGTCCTATTAGTCTGTGTAATGTCTTTTATAAAGTGCTAGCCAAGGTCTTAGCAAATCGGCTAAAGAAAGTCTTGCCTTTAGTCATCAGTCCTATTCAGAGTGCTTTTGTCCCGGGTAGACTAATCTTTGATAATGCCCTTCTAGACTTTGAAATATTTCGTTATATGCGGAAGAAAAGTGCCAAAGCGTTGATACCAAGCAGGGGGGCTTGTTTCAAACCGTAGAGAGCTTTGTACAACTTACAAACATAATCCGGAAAAGGCCATATCAACATAACCCGGAGGTTGAAGCATGTAGACGTCCTCCTGCAAAAACCCATTCAAAAAAGCATTTTTTACATCTAGCTGACAAAGAGACTATCCCAGGAAAGAGCAAGAGACAGAACCGTCCGAATTGTTTCTGGTTGCATAACCGAACTATAAGTCTGAGGGAAATCTTCACTGGCACGTTGGGAGAATCCATGAGCAACCAAACATGCTTTATACTGTTGTACCGAGCCAACAACATGATATTTGTGCCTATAAACCTACTTAGAACCAACAATATCCGTCGAGGGATCTGGTTTAGGGACTAGGTCCCACGTGTGATTTTGATGTAAGGCCTGAATCTCCTCAGTCATCACAGTGCGTCAATTACTCTCTCTGGAAGCTTGAAGAAAAGTGGTTGGATCTGCATCAGGAAGGGTCGAGGTAGTGAGTAAAGATAATTTTTGTACAGGTTTACGGTTACCATCACGGGTACTGGTGGTCATGGGATGGGAAGGAATAATAGGACGACGAGAGGGTGGTGATTTTATGTTGGTGGTGGCACGGGTGCAGGAGAAGGAGACGAGGGAGGTGCCGATGACGAGGAAGAAGGATGAGTAGTGTCAGCTGGAACAAACGATGACAAATCGGATAAAGAAGTAGAGTCTAGTGGAGAAACAAGAGACGGGCATGAGGAGAGGACGGGTGTACTAGGAAGATTTAAAACCACAGAGGGAGAAAAAGAGGAGGAAATGAGTTGGAGAGGATGTAGAGGTTTTGGAAAGAAAAGAAAAAGGAAAAAAAATCATTAAATATGACATTACGAGAGATTATCACTTTGCGAGAAATTAGGTTATAACACCTAAACCCTTTATGACATGTAGATAAACCAAGAAAAACGTATTGTTTTGCCCGTGGAGAAAGTTTGATAGCAGTAAGACTCATGTTATGAGGATAGCATGCACAACCAAAAATCCTTATGTGATCAATATTAGGAAGTGTATCATGAAGTGCTTGACAAGGACTCTTGTTGGAAAATAGTGAGTCCACCCATAAGGAGTGCTCACTTAAGCCCAACTAGGCCCAACTAGTGCATTATATAAGCACCACAAAGGGAGGCTGATACATGGAGTACTATACACATATGCTGGGAAGAAACACAAATAACCTGCATACTGCATTCTAAGGTTTAGACCGTGGAAACTAGGAGGCCGATCCGACACACTGTGACGGTCTCCACCGACCAGTAATTCAAGTCGTGGCTCCCGATCCTGACAACTCTTCTGCCTCACTCTTACAGATAAGTGTTCTTATCTATTCTATATATTTGTCTATAGAATCCTTCATTGGTAGCAGAGCCCTAGGCTTGTTTTTTGGTTGATTTTATTGATTTTGTGGAAATCTAAAATCAAGGTCTTGGAATGTTTGTTCAATGGGATTGTTTTGTTCTATTTCACTGTTCAGAAATTGGTTTGATCGCTTACTGTTCAGTTAATTTATATTTCTAATTAATTGAATGTTTACAGTATTGTTTTTCTATGAACAAACAAAATCGATATATATGATTGATTTGTTGTATATTCTTTACCCTTGGAATGTTTGCACAAACCGATTAATCTGTGTAATTGATCGTGGACAACAATCAATTGTATTATTGTTTTTTTGGTGAATACTGGATATTTTTTGGGAAAACCCGAGAGCCCATTACCCATCCCTATCACACTGCACACGACGGCGGACAGGGTACGGGTTGCTGCAGACGGCGGCAAGGCTTAAGGCTTGCTACACACGACGACGACCCAACCGGGAGGGGACCCGCACCGCAGCACCACACACGGTGGATGCACGACACCGGCACGATTCCTAGTGACCGGAAGGATGACTTGCGGTGGCGTGGTGGCTCACGAGACTGCGGCATATCGACGAGGCTCCGGGGTAGCGACGGTTGAGCGAATCAAGGAGACGACTGGAGCACATGCTGGCGGCGTTTGTCGCTGTCGATTAGCTCTGCGCTCGTGCTTTTCTCTTCATTCGTCGTTGCCGGCTGGGACGGGCAGTGCAGGCTGCGGAGCGCGATTTGTTCGCATGTCCGGCGGCATGCGCGGCTGCTGTGGTGGCGTCCGTCGCCGCTGCATCTTCCCTGGGCGTGGCGGCCTCGTCCACTGTCGGCAACGGATGTAAGCTCCAATGGGAGCTTTAGGCGGCGACGGCGGCTGTGTGTTTTTGGAGAAAGAGATGCACTAGGGCAACTCCCATTCTCCACACGCGTCACATGTGTGTGACCAATCAAAAAAAAAAGGGGCTGCCAAGCTGAAATGTCGGCAAGCCGAGCCGGGCCTGGTTAATGCATGGGTTTCTTGTGTGATTTTGTGGGCATTAGGAGCCCATATTAATTGGGTTGGACAAATTTAATAGGCACAAGTCCTACTATGGACCATTTATTTAAGAAATAAGGTCTTACTAATTTTATTATGTATGGCCTATATTAAACATATAGTTTAATTAAAATTAATTTAGGCATACGGTCTAAATTAATTTCTCTTTTATATGGCCTATAAAAATAAAATTGACTTATTTTACACTGGTTTAAAATTATTTTCTTTTTATCAACATATGGTTGAATAAAATAATATGGACTTATTCTAGACATATAGTCTAAATTATTTTTTTATTGGGTTTTAAACCTAGTAAAAATGACTAAATTCTAATTTGTTTTTTGGACGAGATGGTCCTTTTTGACATATGGTCTAAATCAAATTTCTTCTATTGACATATGGTCAAAGAAAATATAATAATGATAGACTCCTTTTAGACATATGGTTTAAAAATTAATTTTATTTTGGATTTATGACCTAATTAAAATGAAATTATCTATGTTAGACATACAGTCTAAATATTTTATTTTATAGGCTTATAGCCCAAATAAAATAGTTGAGACACGAGTCTAATATTATTATTATTTTATTAGAAGAGATGCTCAATATAAAAATAAATTTTTAGACATACGGTCTAAATAAGTTTTATTTTTATAGCTCATGACCTTAGTAAATTTGTCCATGTTAGACACATGGTCTAATCATATTTTATTTTATGGCATACGACATAGAATAAAATTATGAAGGGTTCGCATATTTTTCTTGAAAGATCCAGTTAAAGAAATTAGTCATATGGGCTAATTCTCTTCACATAAATTTTGTATTTATGTTTCTTCACCAATAAAATACAATTCAAATATTTCTAGACCATTTTTTTTTGTGAATTTGGCACGAGAAATATTTACCCAACGGTTCAAGCATGCGTAATACACGATTACCTGCTTTAATGTTAATTGGTTTAACATTATGAACTAGTTGTTATTTAGTTTCGCATCACATGTTAATTAGATTAACATTGTTGGGTTGTTCAACTTATAATCTACATGGGATTATAAAATTGTGCTTGACAAATATGTTGTCTGGAGCATGATTAATGCTTAGCTGTGATTGAAACGCCCCGACCCGTATTTACCGTACACAGTAAACACGTGCCGATAAATTCCTCCGGAAGCTCTTTCTCTGGTTCCG
Source organism: Turnera subulata (assembly GCA_028386065.3). Classification (NCBI taxonomy): domain Eukaryota; kingdom Viridiplantae; phylum Streptophyta; class Magnoliopsida; order Malpighiales; family Passifloraceae; genus Turnera; species Turnera subulata. Next base: position 36,010 of record JAKUCV010002353.1, read on the forward strand.
GTTCCACGTGCTCGTTCACGTCATCAAATCCTTTGCATAATTATTAACAAAAATATGGTCACACAAATGCACAATAAATATGATATGCATATGAATTTTTCCTCGTTACCTATACCCGATTAGTATTCTGGTGTATTTACTATTTAGGATTATTCATTCCAATAATTATCCTATATACTTTCCATGAATATTCTAGTAAAGATAGTTATTAATAAAACATATTTATTCTTCCCAAAAGTTATATATAATGTTTTCCAAGATAATTACTTAATATGCATACTTTGCTTATTCCCAAATTATATATTTACATATGCATATAATTATTTATTTCCGTAACATCGTTATAACATAATTATTATAACCAACTTATATCCTTGGTATAAGTATATGATATATTTAGGCATATACGTACGTGTTTATCAATAATAATGTAGTATACCATATATTTATTCTTTTCTTCCAGATTATACATGTAAATAATATATATATCTTTCTTATTATTTTTTTATTGTTCCCATTAATATAAACTGGTTAGCCCAAAAGTCTATGATGCAAGCCTGTGAGCAGGCCCTCTGATTCAACCCAGTACAAGGCCTGGGCCAAGCATCACAGCCAGTCAACAGACTCAGCTCGCAACTTACCGAGACTCCGCGGTGTTGGGCTCGGTCGTTGCAGCTGCAAGGTCAGGACGGCTGCTGACGGTCGGTTGCGGACGGTGGTGCCACGGGAAGGAGAAGAACGGCGCGGCAAGGAGTGTTGTCGAGGTGGCAGCGCGAGCAAGCGGGCGGAGGAAGGCGACTAGGTGTCAGGTGTCGCGGGGTCGTCGGCGGGGTAAAAGCAGCGCGGGCGGCGCGACGCGAGGAGTACGAAGGCGGTGTTGCACGGAAGAGGCAACGGGTGCGAGGCTGCAGGTGGGTCGTGGCGATCTGCAGGCTCGTCTCGACCCGGTGCTGCTTGGCGGTGGCGCGACATGGAAGGGGGTGGAGGAGGTGAGGCGACGCAGCGGCGGTCGCGTTTGCTGGTGCAGGCGCGGTGGTGGTTGAACTCGGTGGTGCCGCGTGCGGCTCGCGGTGGTGGATAGTGGTCTCGGTAGTAAAGAAGAAGGTGGGGGAAGAAGAAGAAATGGTGATGGTGGGGTTGTTTGTTTCTTCTCTTTTTTTTCATTTTTCATTTTTTTCATTTTTTCCTTCTTTCTTTTATCCGGTTTCTTTTCTTTTTCATTTCCCTTTTTTTTTTTTGGTTTTGTGAGTGAGGAAGGAAACTGGGTGTTTTTGGTAGTTGCAGGAAAAAGGATAGCTGGGTTTGAAGAAGAAGAGATGATGGTGGTGTACTGGGTGCAAAGGCATGCAGGGAGCAAGGTGGCTTCATCAGCAGAAAAAAAAACGGGTGCACGGGCATCACAGGATAAAGCAGGTGCATCACGGGCGACACAAGTGGCAGCCCTGCATAATTGAGCCGCCCCAATTATGTAGGCGTGTCCAGTCCGGACCAGAAAATAACTGATGTACCCACTTAATTATTTTCCGGTGTGATTTTTCTGAGGATTCCGGGACCCGAAAAATACCAACTTTGGTCCGAAAAATCCACGGGAAAATCTCAAGCGCGGGAAAAGACTTGGTTTCGAAAAACGATGCTCGATTTACCTTGAATTAATTACCCAAGAATAATTCAAAGGTAAATCACTGTAAAAAGACTTTTACAGTCCCGGTAAAAATCCAAATTTTTACCCGGGCTGTTACATTCTACCCATCTTAAATAAAATTTCATCCTCGAAATTCCGTCTTATCTGTGGGTCCTGCCACGATAAGCTTCTGGTATACTCTACCAGCTGTCCAAATTCAACGCGAGATACCGCTTATACCCTTAAGCGACATCTCATCCACTATAAGAACCAAACCTCTTGACTGGCAAACTCACACACAGTCATGGACTCTCCAATCCGATCTCGAACTACCTCCGACTCCGAGGATAACAGCTACATCGGTGGTACTGCTTTCTCGACAAGCTCTGATGAAGAACCTCCCAAGAAGCGGTTCAAGACGGACATCGTCGGTCTGAACGAACACATGGTCGTCTCCCCAAGACGGCGAAAGAAACGTACTGGCAAAGAAGCTGATGATAGAAAGGGCAAGGCAACGGCTAAAAGCAGCACTCCACTGCAGACACTATCGCAGTTGAACGTCTCACTGGGGAAGGTCAGCTCGGCGGTGATGTAGATAGAACTGGCGTGTGCGGAACTCTTCCCTCACGTGAAAAATATCCAAAAACTTGTAAAAAACCTTGAGAAGCATGTAACTCAATAGAGTACTTCTTCTCTGTATTGTAAAACTGTTTTGAAATAAATAAACAAGCGTTTTCCTTTATAAAACAATTCTCTCTTTATAACATAAAAACTTATGTTAAATGGAAAACTAAACATTTTTAAGCAGAAGAAAATTAATAAGAAGGAAATAAAATCAAACATAAAGATGTTAAAAACAGAACCAACAAAAGGAAGTAAAACCAACATAAAGAAATTAAAAACAAAACAAAACTCGTTTAACAAAACCAAAACATAAAGAAGTTAAAACAAAACATGTTTTCATGTTCGGCGCTCTAGTTCGGTCGTAAACATTCTTGATTCCGAGAAACGTGACATGCACAGCTAACGGTGACGTCGGTTTCCCTCGTGAAAAAGACGTCCGTTAACTCGCAAGGCGATGATCACGAGCACATCCTGTGTCCCTCGAAAGAAACGTTATCCACTTGTCCACAAACTCCGCATGAGCCAAAAACGTCTTCCAGATACCGTATCCCTCCACGATGTCCAAACAGGTGTCACCTTGTCACACATGCACTCTACTCGAGGTACAGTCCCATCAATCTAGCCACAACGGTCACGAATGCATGTGATAAAAGATGTAGGAAAAAGTCATAAAAAGAATAAAGCAAGGTAGCCAAGGCGATAGAAAATTGTGAGAAGGAAAGGAGCTGAAAAACACTTGCGTTTGTAGCCCAAAAAACATATAAAGTAACGAAGCAAAATTTCAACCATGGCAAAATTTTCAAAAAGCAAAATCCAATCAACGACGAAATTTTCAAAAAGCAAAACCTCGAAGTTCGAAAATGGTTTAAAGTTTTGTGAGGGCAATCTGCTTTCCCTGTCCCCGAAAATATTTTATTTTGTATTTTCTTTTTCTTTTTATTTTTCTTTACCTTCTTTTCTCTTCTCATTTTTTATTGCTTCCTTCTCTTTCTTTTTTTTCTATTTTCTTACTTTTTCTTCCTCTTTTTCCATTTCCATCTCTCTTTTTTTTCTCCTTTTTACTGTTTCCTTTTTTTTTCCTTTTTTTTTTCTTTCCCTTTTCTTTTCTTTTACCCTTTTTTTTTTCTTCCTTTCTTTTCTATTTCCTTCTCTTCTTCTTCTTTTTTTCTTCTTCTCTTCTTTCTTTTTTTTTTTTGGGGAACAGGTGGGGTCTATACTTTGAAAAATAGGTAAACATTTTTCTACAAAAGGCAAAGCAACGGAAAGCAAAAACCACAAAGCATCCAAAAGACAACAAAACGCTCAGGCAAAGAAAACACAACGTTTAGAAAACAAAACACCACACGTCGAGACAACATGCCTGCTCCATCGTCCGTCTTCTTTGTTGAGGGTGCCTCCCTCGAAAGAAGAAATTGACTGGCCTACAGCCTGATCAACGAGCATCTAGAGGAACTACCGAACGAGCTCGGCAGGATGCCTCGTCTGGTCTTCGTCGACGAACTCTACTCGTCGAGGTTCTTCGTCACTCCCATGGAAGAGACGTTCTTCCTAGAGGACCAGAGCACCCTGAGGACCTCCTTCTACGGCTCGGCCAATTCCGTCATGTTTTTCATTTCTGAAAGACTTCAGGAATTCAACCTGGAGCCCACTTGCCATTTCCTGGACCAAGGCACCTACTACCAGCTCTCGATGACTGCCCAGAGCATGCCCAGAGTCACTCAGTTACCCCCAACTTGGCCAAAGGCCTGACTGTTGGTGTGGAACTGCAGAGGAATCGGTAGGCATTCCCAGGAGTTCTCACGTACCCTGAGGGACCTGAAGAACCAGTACAAGCCCAACATGGTTCTTCTCACGGAGACCCAGTGGCAGCCTGAAGACGATCACTGTGTCATCCCACTTCGGTTCCCTCCAGCAAACTGGTTCGAGCTTCCTGGCCAGAACAACGCGGGCGGCATGTGGTTCTCGTGGAACGACAGCATCAGGGTGAACATTAACAATGACCCCAATAGCTTCAGGGTCAATGTTGTACCAAGAAGATGAAATTTTTTTTTTAATAATAATATCAATGTAATATTAATATTAGTAATATAAATAATATTTATGTTTCTGCATATTTATGGCATCATTTACCTCTTATGTGAATATTCTGTGGCAAGCTGGCGTCCCTCGACTGGATCCATCATGTACTAACTAAATGATATAAGAAAATAAACAAATGGAGCGAACTATACAAACAAGAACAACAAACACACAAGGACCACCCAACAAGACCTAACGCCCGCTCCGCTACCAAAAATGAAACGCCCCGACCCGTATTTACCGTACACAGTAAACACGTGCCGGAACTGTAACGACCCGACACCAACGTGAATCAACATACAGTGAACAAAATTAACAAATGGCTTAGCAGTCCAATAAGCTGGCTCAAAAGCCCAATATCAAAAATATGCAACTGGCCCTTCGGCCCAACAACAACTACACATCACCCGATCTCGGGAACATCAATAACATCACAACCGGCCCAAGGCCCAACAATAATAATAATCAGCACAGCGGAAGACTTTTAAAAACTCTCAAAGACACTGTATGCGACACTGATGCAAACTATGGATCCGAGTCCTGTCCAAGGGATAACGCTGCAGCCTGTCTGGAATGCATCATACCTGAACCACAAATAACTCAACCTACGTGATGAAAGCCCGCAGGTGAGGGGTGAGTCCGAAGTGCCCACCAACCATGGATAGACAATCAATATGCAACACTGTCAAAAACAGACATAACAGTCAAAATATACCAAACCAAAAGACTAGACCCAAAACTGGTCCAAGACAAAAAAAAAAGACTTAAACAAAATTCCAATTTCCAATTTTATCTTTCCGGGCCCCGTCACGGATAAGCTAGGGGTCAGACCTGGTTATCAACATATTTCGGGTGACAAATCAAATCCAAGAGAGCCCAGGGATCGACATCCCAAAATAGTAATCCAGGGATAGACATCCCAAATATAATCACGGGATAGACATCCCAAGCATAGACATGCTTATCACAAGTAACCCAGATCATGGCCACCACAAAACTGTCTTAAACCATCGAGTCATACCACTACTTACCACGTGACAATTATATTATCATCATTCAAAACCAAGTCTCAAGGATCAACATCCCTAACCAAAACACCGGGATAGGCATCCTAATCCAAAATCAAGGATCGGCATCCTTATCACATTTTATTATTTAATCCATTATACTTTATACCAAAAATACACAGTGATAAATATCCAAAACTCAATGCACGGGGATAAACATCCCAAAATTAAATCATGGGGATAAACATCCCAAAATCAATCACAGCAGTGCAACAATCAACAAACACAACAACCGAGTAATATAGGCACATATTGAAGGAAATCCATCCTCACCTTAGCCGATAAATTCCTCCGGAAGCTCTTTCTCTGGTTCCGGTTCCGGTTCCACGTGCTCGTTCACGTCATCAAATCCTTTGCATAATTATTAATGAAAATATGGTCACACAAATGCACAATAAATATGATATGCATATGAATTTTTCCTCGTTACCTATACCCGATTAGTATTCCGGTGTATTTACTATTTAGGATTATTCATTCCAATAATTATCCTATATACTTCCCATCAATATTTTCGTAAAGATAGTTATTACTACAACATATTTATTCTTCCCAAAAGTTATATATAACGTTTTCCAAGATAATTACTTAATATGCATACTTTGCTTATTCCCAAACTATATATTTACATATGCATATAATTATTTATTTCCGTAACATCGTTATAACATAAATATTATAACCAACTTATATCCTTGGTATACGTATATGATATATTTAGGCATATACGTACGTGTTTATCAATAACAATGTAGTATACCATATATTTATTCTATTCTTCAAGATTATACATGTAAATAATATATATTTCTTTCTTATTACTTTTTTTGGTTCCATTAATATAAACTGGTTAGCCCAAAAGTCTATGATGCAAGCCTGTGAGCAGGCCCTCTGATTCAGCCCAATACAAGGCCTGGGCCAAGCATCACAGCCAGTCAACAGACTCAGCTCGCAACTTACCGAGACTCCGCGGTGTTGGGCTCGGTCGTTGCAGCTTCAAGGTGAGGACGACTGCTGACGGTCGGCTGCAGACGGTGGTGCGACGGGAAGGAGAAGAATGGCGCGGCAAGGAGTGTTGTCGAGGTGGCAGTGCGAGCAGGAGGGCGGAGAAAAGCGACGAGGTGTCAGGTGTCGCGGGGTTGTAGGCGGGGTAACAGCAGCGTGGGCTGCGTGACGCGAGGAGTACGAAGGCGGTGCTGCACGGCAGAGGCAACGGGTGCGAGGCTACATGTGGGTCGTGGCGATCTGCAGGCTCGTCTCGACCCGGTGCTGCTTGGCGGTGGCGCGGCGTGGAAGGGGGGTGGAGGAGGAGAGGTGACGCAGCGGCGGTCACGTTTGCTGGTGCAAGCGCGGTGGTGGTTGAACTCGGTGGTGCCGCGTGCGGCTCGTAGTGGTGAATGGTGGTCTCGTTAGTGAGGAAGATGGTGGAGGAAGAAGAAGAAATGGTGATGGTGGGGTTGTTTGTTTCTTCTCTTTTTTTTTTTATTTTTCATTTTTTTTCTCTTTTTTCTTCTTTCTTTTTTCCGGTTTCTTTTCTTTTTCCTTTTTTTTTTTCTGGTTTTGTGAGTGAGGAAGGAAACTGGGTGTTTTTGGTGGTTGTAGGAAAAAGAATAGCTGGGTTTGAAGAAGAAGAGATGATGGTGGTGTACTGGGTGCAAAGGCATGCAGGGAGCAAGGTGGCTTCATCAGCAGAAAAAAAAGGGTGCACGAGCATCACAGAATAAAGCAGGTGCATCACAGGCGACACAGGTGGCAGCCCTGCATAATTAAGCCGCATGTCCAGTCCGGACCAGAAAATAACTGATGTACCCACTTAATTACTTTCCAGTGTGATTTTTCTGAGGATTCCGGGACCCGAAAAATACCAAATTTGGTCCGAAAAATCCACAGAAAAATCTCGAGCGCGGGAAAAGACTCGATTTCGAAAAACGACGCTCGATTTACCTTGAATTAATTACCCAAGATTAATTCAAAGGTAAATCACTGTAAAAAGACTTTTACAGTCCCGGTAAAAATCCAAATTTTTACCCGAGCTGTTACAGTGATATTGGTTAAATTAATTTTCATTATGCATTCAACTTTAGGACGATGATTGGGAACATAGTGAACTTTTGACTCCGGGTTATGCATGTGATTATTAACTTAGCCAATCGAAGCTTAGCATTATACATGTATGTATGTTGAACATTATACCTTACCTGTGATCCTTGTGTATTTTATTTGTTAAATATAATTACTGCTTCACAAATTATTGTCGCATGGCTCAACAAAAGGTTGATGCTTAGTGGCGATTATTATGAAATCTGGAATTTAGTATTCCAATATGTGTTGGTAGAGAAAAAGTGCTCTTGTGATCATCAATGCAGTCATAAAAGTTGAAGATAGATCACTACGGAAAACCATACAACGCAAAGTACGGTTGCAACAAAAGTGTTGCAATGATGATCAAAAGGGTCATTTTCCAATGATGAAATTGGAAAGTACGAATTGGTACTTTACTTTGCATGAGTTAGCAAACTTTGTGTTTGCGACTGTTTTATTTTTTTTTGTGTAACTGAATATAATTCATAGTGAATTATAGACTCAGTAGCCACACATTATGTTGTATGGAGATGTGATAACTGATCAATGTTAAGTCTCCCATGGAGATTAAACGATTTGACATGTAAGTGGCAACACTAAGTGTTGCTTTAATACTCATAGCCTATAAGTTAGTCTTATGTAATATATGAGATGTGATAGATGTCTTTTCTGACATGTCTTGGTTTTACTAACCACACATACTTTCATGACAAATTATAAAATTGATTCTGGTTCAATTTTATATGACTTTAGTTTTATTGCCGAATAATACTAGATTTGGTCATGCGGACCAACAAAGAATGCCAAGGTTAGCAAATAATGTTTGCTTCCTAGCATTATACAAGTAGAACTGTCTGCTTGTGAGTGTTATCTAGCTGATTATTGACCTTCCGGTAAAGTGATTGAAGCTAGCTCTTCATTGCTATTTGTTCACCTGGACATCTATGGGTCCATTCACGTTTGAACTAGACATCAAGCATGTTATTCACTTTTTTCATTATACCCAATTACATCAATTTAATTTTCTAATTTTTAAGAGACATTAAGTTGTTTCTAAAGCTATATGAGCTTAATAGAAAATTAATTAGATATGAAGATATAAGATTTTCATGCTAATTGTGATTGTTGGGTCGATCCAATTAGAGGGGTATGTGATGAAAGGGTATAGTGCATTAATTGACTATTCCCAATACTCTATAATAAAATGTATTATAGAGTGACGTGATGAAATGCTTTTGTAATGGTTAAGTAAATGAGGGCACAAACTTTATTGCCCCATGGGTAATGTTTGCTTGCTGCCTATTTACTTAACAGTATGCCTACATTGTCAGTTACAACCACTCTACATATATTGTGGAGTAGAATGCTTCCCACCAAGTGTTTTAGTAACTTTGAGAGTTATGCTACTTATAAACATTATTCCTCTCTACTTGCCAAGATGTGCCTTCAGAGGAAGACAAGTGTCTTATGAGATACTTACTAACCTCAAAGGTTATATGTTTATAAGCCAGCAGAACAGTGGGAGTGTAACTGAGTTTAAACCAACAGATATTATATCCTTTGTGAATGAGTTTTCTAAGAAGGGTAAGGTAGGTTACGACCTATCTTTATTTAAGGAAGAAGATAAAGACGTGCAAGGATTACTTCATTCGAGTGGAAGGTTTTTTAATAGATGATGAATTAGTTTCTCATCGATAAATTTCCTCAGCATCAAGTCCGAATAAAAGTAATCTTGTTGTTCCAAGTGGGACCGACAAAGATGGATCTTGTTCTAAGTGGGAGTGAGATTAGCGTTTTAATCCGAGTGGGAGCCATGTTGATCCAAATGGGAACAACATACCTGGATCACAATTTAGTGTGATTTTCATAAAAGACTATCGGAGATGATTTGACATCAAAGATAGTGGGTCTTTTATAATATTCCTACATGATGAGCCTAGAAGAGGCTGCCTCAAAATCCTTAAAAAGAAAAATGGACAAAGGCACTTGAAGAAAAGATGGAGTCAATGAGAGTCAATAAAGTTTGAGAACTAGTTGATCTCATTGAAGGACACAATGCCATTGAGTTGAGAAATTTATGGATCAACTAATGGTGAAATAGTACACTACAGAAAGAGATAGATTACAAACAGTCAATCTCGATTTTTGTGAGCTTTATCTATGTATGGATGTTTCTAGCTATTTTTTTGTCGAAAGGGGTAAAAATATATTAATATAAACCGAGTAAAACATACATATTAGCACAAATTATACTGCTAAAAATAAGAAAAACAACATAATTAAAAGCCACAAACATGGAGGAATAAATCCCCAAACAAAGCATGAACCATGAATACAAAGTGGTTACTCTTAAATTCAAACATAGGCAAGAGTTAAAACTCAAACCGAAGAACTCGCAGCTACCCATGGACGGGAGGGCGTTCAATCCACACAAAGCAGGACTAGCCCCAAACAGCAACCAAGTTCGCTTCCGGTGGTCGGTAGCTATCGGCTTTATCTCTGAAACCCGAGCAAGCCGAACAATAGCCATCACCGGATAGACGGAAGAAAGCCCATATCCTCCTTTGTGAGTAAACACTTCATAACAAGCTCCAAACATCACACAATAACAACTATCCGCTATCTACAACAAGCCCAATTCAAGGCCACTGGAAGAAAGGAAGAACAACTCACCATCTCTTACTTTTGTATCCGCAGATCTAGAAGCCTCGAGGTTGAAAGCTTCAGATCCATGGATGCCAGGAAAGGAAGAGGTGTTGAGAGTCTCCAACAACAAAAGGATGGAATTGAGATCCATCAACTAACCACCAGATCTATTGCTTGGGAGAGAAAATGGAAGGGAGAGAGAGAGGTTCCTAGGGACAGAGATGTGAAAGATGATGTTTCTAGCTATTATTTCAAACTTAAACCTTGGATTACATCAAACAAATGTAATAATGCCTTTCCCAATGGAGGTTCAATGAAATAGATTGTGTTTCATTGAAGAGGACCACAAACATATGGTTTGTAGACTTTGAAGTCTATATTGGTCTTTTAATCCTCAAGGCATATACCAAGTACGTTTGCAATTTAAATATAGTATGTATATAATATACTTATAGTTAGAAATGAAATGGAGTTTAATCAACAAGGTAAAGAACCTAGTTGTCATCTCTAACGAGATAGATGATATGGATGAAGATTGAATATAAGCTTGAAATTAAGATTTCAAGATATTGTTTCAAGAAATTATTGTATTTCTCGTAAGAGAATTACACTAATAAAGGTTTGGAATAATATAATATGCATCAAAGTAATCCTATCTAAACTCCTATCAATAAATGCCATACTTTTAGAAAATGTGTGTCCTAAGGCTTCTGATGAGTGTGATGAATAAGCCAAGTTCCATAACGCAACGCAGTCGGAAGTTTGTTGTACACTATGGTGTATGATAGACTAGATATTGGTTAAGCAAATGGTTTAACAGATAGATGTCAGTCCGACCTAGGTCTAGCACATTACAAGTAGTTAAAAAGGATCATTGATGTCTAAAGAATTTTGTTGATTACATTTTTGTCACCAAGCACGGAAAGGTCCTTCTTGGTTGAATACACAAGTCTTGATCATGAAAAGATTTAGATGGTAGAAAAGTCTACATCTGGATATGTGTTCTTACTAAATGATGACGCCATATCATAATGTAGTAAGAAATGATCATGTGTATTCTTGTTTGTGATTGAGGCTAAATGTGTGGCTCTCGCTTCAGCAGTGTAAAAGTTATTTGGTTGAATAAGTTCTTGGATTATGTGATGGATAATGCATAGAACACTGATTTAGTGTTAGTCAACTATGATCGTGAGGCTGCAATTTCCATTGCCAAGAATGGTTAGTTTCGCCAAATGAGTAGACATCAGATACAACTATGCAAAAGGCATTGTTGTATGCAAGGTTGTGAAGTGAAGTATCTGTCTATAAGAGACAAGTGATCAGATGTACTGTTTAAGCCTTTACCTTGGGATGTGTTTGTGTAACACATTAGGTATTAAAATCGTGCAGGCTTAAGTACTTCACTATATGCTTATTATTTTCCCAAAGTTTACAACCTGCGTTAATGTTCTTACTATCAAATAAATTGATTTGCATACATACATATGGATGAATGTTATGTACATTCTTCATTTATTTGTCTAAGAGTATGTCGAGCAGACACAAGGTTAGCCCTCTCACAGGGGTAATCGCCTCCTTTTCTTAGTAATAGTGGAGAAGAGACAGATTTTAAGCAAAATTATCAGACGGATAATTTGAGAGCTTGTGGCTTAAAATCATGACTGTCGACTATATAATGACAGAAGGTCATTTTAACGGTGGAATATGTTCACCAAGTCTACTTAGTGGGCCAGATGTGAGTTCAAAGTTGATGTGTAGATCGAGGAACTCAAATTTGGACACATATGGTGTCTAAATATCATCTGTACAACATTCCATATGGGAAAGACATACGCTCCACGGGAAAGGAGAAAATGTTGTAGCACATGTTTCATACCATGTGTGCAATTTGCCAACCAAACGGGTTTACATAAGTTCAATCTCCACTTATTGTTGTGTGAGACCCAGAGCCTTTATGGTGGCTCTATCGTGTACCCTCAGGACTCCGATCAGGTACTTGAGATTCAGCTTGATGTTTGCTATCTTAGTGTGTTGCCAAAGGACCATGGACACTGATTCGGTCTGGCGGGACATGTCTAGAAAAGCAAGTTAAGTTGAGTTAAGGGGATCGTGAGAAGAGGAAGATCATTGACCGAAATCACATTAGTTTGTATTCACCGGTGCACCAATTATAACATACGGTTATAATTGTGAATACAATGTATCTTTAAAAGAGAGATCTTTGGTAGATTTCTAATCTGATTTATGATCTAGGGTACTTGCATACTTTTTAATCTACTTGCAGGTTTATTCTTAATGAGAGACTATATATTCCTAACAGATGTATAGCATTTAGCTCTCACAGTATGCTGGTTGCACGGTTCTATTTCCCTGTATGGATGTTTGCAGTTTCTGATGAGAATTTGTTTCTCATGATTGTGTTTATGAGCACTCCCATTATGTGTGAGTTGGAGATGTTGGAAAATAGTGAGCCCACCCATAAGGGGTGCTCACTTAAGCCCAACTAGACCCAACTAGTGCATTATATAAGCCACCACAAGGGGAGGCTGATACATGGAGTACTATACACATATGTTGGGAAGAAACACAAATAACCTGCATACTGCTTTTTAGGGTTTAGACTGTGGAAACTAGGAGGCCGATCTGACACACTGTGACGGTCTCTACCGACCAATAACTCAAGCCGTGGTTCCCAATCCTGACAACACTTCCATCTCACTTTTACAGATAAGTGTTCTTATCTATTCTATATATTTATCTATAGAATCCTTCAACTCTGCCAAGAGATGGTGCCATGAGGTATTCTATTACCAATATAATTGACAAAAGATAATGCCTCTGCATGCCCAAAAAGATAAAGGCATACTAGCTTGATATAAGATAGCTCTAATCGCATTCAAGAGCGTACACATCAGCAAGACTATTTTGTTGATGACTATGGGGGCAAGAAATGCAGCGAAGGATACCATTAGTGGCAAGATAATCATCAAGCTCAGCACTTCAAAACTCACCCCTATAACTTCGATGAAAACGAATGAGAACATTAAAATGCATTTTTATTTTAGCATTCAACTGTTTAAACATGGAAAACACTCCACTCTTGAAACGTTATGGATAAATTTAACTAAAATGTGTAAACTCATCAACAAAAACAACATAATACTTAAAACCATTAAGTTGGGGGAAAACAACTAATTTTTTTTTTTTAGGAAAGGAAAAATAAACAATTATTCATGGGTTGGTTACAAAAAAACTCCATCAGCTATCGAATCAACATGATCATCCTTTGAATCAAAAATATTTAGATGAAAACTTTGTTGCTCTGGGAGAGTTAATCTCCTTAACTTAGCCATTAACTAACAATTAATTCATGAGCAGATATCACCAAAATAGAATCATTTTTTTTAAAAAAAAAAGACGAAACATTAGTTTTTCCCACAGAACATTGTTGCATATATATGAAGCGAGAGAGGGGAGGACTATTGCATTGGTTTGCTACACATAACAAACTTGTATACAAAATAGGTTGGAATCTAAGCAGATTTGGCAAGGTAGGTAGGTTAGTTGCTCTTTTGAGGTCAAATTAAGCACCTACTAAATATAATGATGAAGTCCCTTCTTGGGATAGTTTAGCTTGTGAGTTGAGATTTCTCTCAAGATCGATAACATCATCCTAAAACTAATACTAGTATTATGGAACACTCATATTGCTTGTGCTTTGATTGCAAAATTGTTGAAATACAACATTTCTATTGTAATATTAAATAAATGCCATGTCTTCCTGAATGTTCCTATAGCATAAGATATTTATATATGTTGCTTAATTATTTACAAACGCCAAAAAAAGTTATGTTGACTGTGGAGCAACTACAGTATGCACACACATATTTCGTGTACCTATTTCAAGCTAAAAATTAAATACTTATACTGAAATCTCCATTTCTGTAAATAAGCATATGTTTAACTATAATATGACAAGAAATGGAATTACATGCTAAGCGAGATTTTAGACATTTTTAGTATTCAAATTTTCCTAGTTTTGTTTGCAATTGTGTGGCACTAATTTATCTTTTCTAGATCATTTCAGTGCCTACAATGTAATTATCACATTTTATAATTATAAGGATTAATGAAATTTTGCTGCCACTAAATAAACAGAGATTGAAACAAATGAATATATATAATAATATGTGTCAAAGACCCTAAACAATACTCAACCTATCATAAAAGATCGAACATGAGTTTTATCGTAATACCACATGATATAAAATTGCGAAAATGGAAACTCTATTCCAATCAGAATTAGAGATTACAGATGTTAGATGTTTATCATATCATCTCCAAACAAGATTATACGTAGGAGAGCTTTTCCGCTAATTTAACTTAGCCACAGAAAGTAATACAGCCTCCATATTTGATCCACCATTCATTTGGTATTTCCTAATTCTAGAATATAGTATATGAGAAGAGAGAAGAGAAAGGGATCAGAGGGGAGAGATCGATAGGCTTTATTGCAGGGAATGGTTTTCGCTTTTTGCTATACTTCTAGCAAAAGTAATAGCCTTACCTAATTAGTAACAAATAGTCTTGACTTTTCGATCAAGAGGACAGCATAATCAGTTAACTATCAATTAGTTGATTAACAATGGATTATTATAAGTTCACTTTAGAGTATACTTCGTCCAATTGAATCATGTCACCCACATAAGTCCACGCAAGAGAAAGACATAACACAAACAAAATTACAATTCATGGACATATATTATAGCTATAGGCACTATTATGTATGTCTTTTGGCTTTGTAGCTGTCCACGTTAAGTCGATGTTTGACATGAGCTTGTCCCATGCAAAAAGGTCAAACCTCTTAGTTGAAGAAGAAGCCCTGGGTCGTCTTAACAAATCAATTTCGTGTCCAACACTCTCTACAACTAATGTGTTTTATATTCATCATGCTACATTCTGGTTATTTTTATATAATTATATATTTCTCCCCTCCTATACCTGGCAAGTTAAGTAGAAACATGTACATCATAATCATATATATTGTGCTAATTAAGCATGTAATTTTTTTTTTCTGGAAACTTGGTTTAATTTGCAGGTAAATTAATTAATTCCTGTGAATTTTAATTAGTGTAAGAAATAATACGAAAATAACAACTGTGGAAAACATGTATACATATAAGCCAAACATGTATTCATCAGATGTTATTGATATACTTATTGATGTACTTATTGATATAAACTGGTTTTTTCGGAAATAGTCTTTTTTTATGACTATTTCCGGCCCAGTTCTTAGTAAATCTTAATAAACCTCGTCTTCATAAAAAAAATAAGCAGCATGAACAGTAGTTGTAATTATATATGTTCTTTAGCTTTTTCACACAGAGCAATCAAATACATATATTTTTGTCTTAATTACTTTTTTACAAAATGTCAACATGTAAATTGTTTTTCTCCTTTTGATGGTACATAGAAAAATGAATTTTAATCCTGGGACAGATTGTACACACAGATGCCTCTGTTTCTTGCAATCAACAATGGCTGCAGAATCAAGCTCATTCCGGTAGCTAGCTAGGGCCCTGGCCATGGCTGCGAAGATGCTTGGCTGCGCAATATCATTATTGAGACACAAGTCAAAAGTTTACTAATTATTTAACACATCAATCATTAAGTAAAGATATACAATTAGAACAAGGTGTATATGTATATAAATATAGATTATGAAGAAGAATTAAGGTATATATATACTTACTCTATTATATCTCTCCAATAAATGTCGCTTGCCTCATCATCCATGAGATCACCCCACATTTCAAATGTGGTGGAGGTGGAAGAAGGGTTAGAAATGATGTCATTCTGGTTAATCTTGGTCTCCATCTCGTTCCCCGGCGAGCATTCACCAGGCGAGGCTGCAACCAGCTGAGGCAGTGTATTTGGAGGAGGAAGGATAGCAGATGGAGGACCAAGTTGGGCATGATCAAGGTTTGCACTGACTTTTGTTGAGTCCTTCACGGGATGGTAATCATCAGCACTAAATGGTTGCTGTTGATGATGATGAGGAGGAGGCTGATCTTCTAAACTTGTTGGGAAAATGGACTGAAAATGAGAGACATCCTGCGAAGATAAACCAGAGAGGCCGGTAGTACTAGTGCCTACTAGTCCCTCCACTGGAGAGTTATTGGTTCGAAGGTACTCATAAAGATGGTGGTGATCTTGTAGAGAACTTGGCCTGAGGTGGGCAAGTGCTTCAATATTTGGAGGGGTAGGGCCTAGGGCCTGAATTATGTTCTGCATCAGCTGGAGTTTGGTGGCGTCAAGCTGTAGCCTGAGGGCATTGTCCCAAGGGACGTTCATGAGACTGCTAAAGTTTGCAGCAGCCAGCAACTGTGGCAGGTTTGCCAGTATGTTGAGGTGATCAGTTCTTGGCCTGTGGGTGACTGGGTCAATACCCATTTGGAGAAGCTTCTTCTTGAGATGAGTATTCCAGAAGTTCTTGATTTCGTTATCGGTCCTACCCGGAAGATGTTGTGCTATTGCTGACCACCTGTAAAGCAACAGTATAGATGGATAAAAGATTATCATCACAAAGGGTGGCACGTTGAGCCACAAGGAGAGATTAGTCCGGCCGGGATGTGCTTGTAGTATGTATCTACCATTTTTGTGGTTTTCATTTTTTAAATACAAATAAGTTGTTGAAAGTGAAGTTGTGAAAATTGCTGATATACTACAACAGGTGTGGTCAGCAGCTTCTTTAGAAGATTATGGAGCTGTGATGAATGATGGGATATTTGTGAAGGGAAGTAAGAGTTTTCAATACGAAATGTATAGAGAACTTACTTATTTCCTAGAACTGCGTGGAAGTTGATGATTATTTGCTCTTCTTCCTCAGAGAATTTGCCTCTCTTGATATCCGGCCTCAGGTAATTAGTCCACCTGAGCCTGCAGCTTTTTCCACACCTGTTCAACCCAGCATGCTTAGGAAGTGCTCTCCAGCTTCCATGGCCATGCGTCTGAATGTAATCAACGAGCTTTCGATCTTCTTCGGGCGTCCATGGACCTTTCTTGAGCCCAGCTTCGTCTTGGGATGGAGGTTTTCCCATCATTCGAACTCTGCACAACACCGATAATTAAGAGAAGGATTAATTAGTTTTCTTCAGGTGTGTGTTTGTTTACGTTTTAAGAGTTAGTAGTGCAAAGAAAACAAAGTATTTCAAACCTTAAAAATGGGTGGATAACAATTCGATGGAGAAGGACGTGAATGATCAGTAATGGAAGAAATAAGAGTGAAACGCATGTTATATATAGTGTGCAGAAGATGTTTGGAAATGGAAAGCTTGTTGTAAGATACAAAACATGGGAGCTTGATTTTCTCTAGGACTGATGTCATTTCAAATGTTTTTTTATTCCATATTTGGAATTTCCACATGTGTCCTTTCCTATCTATCTTATCTTTGGCTTGGAAGAAAATCCTTGAATTGCTATTAATAGTTTAAAAGGACCTGATTCTCTAACTCATATTAAAGCCACAGAAAAAGAAAAAAGGAGGTAATACTATTGTTAGATGTTTCCACT
The DNA here is from genome assembly GCA_028386065.3 of Turnera subulata. NCBI lineage: Eukaryota > Viridiplantae > Streptophyta > Magnoliopsida > Malpighiales > Passifloraceae > Turnera > Turnera subulata. The sequence goes on from JAKUCV010002353.1 coordinate 53,701, forward strand.
GAAGTAATTAATGGGCAAACTCATCCATATCTTTAATCATTAGATGAGTTGATGAAGTCAGGCATCAAATAAATTCAGCTTCAATCTAAATGCACAACAATGGTTTGAGGCTTTTTTTTTTTTTTTTTGCATTTGCATGCTAACTAAAACTAAAACTTTAATTTTTGGCACAATTCCTAATTTGAAATATGTAGATATTCCCATTAACCAAATCTCTGAAGCCTTCTAACCACAATTCTTGCTTTTTTTTTTTTTCTTTTCTCTGATAATCAGGATGTGATGATACAAAATTAGCGAAACATCTCCTTAAGGAATGATAATCAGGATATGATGATAATCAGGGAAAAACATTAAGCAGTCCAAGCTTATCATTGGACAACCTTTCTACTAAAGGATATTTCTGCATAAATTTGCCTATCCCAAGGAAAAATTAATAAATCAACGTGCTTGAGGGGAAGAAATGTTGTCATTGGTATCCTGGAAAAGTTCTTCGAGTTTCCATGTACAGTGGTGGATTTATCATTTAATCCTCAAGGAACAGCAACAGCTGGGTCAGACCCAAAAACAATCTTCCTGTTATTTCATGCATTGTTCAACTACTGTACTGTATCATCTTTCCATATTAAAACTTCATTAGCAATATTAATGAAGATTGTTTAAACAAACCCATATACATATATATAAACGTCAACAAGGTTGGAGGAAATTTGGAGGGGCATTCTAGTAACCATGTAAAAAAAGTAAATTAATTAACAAATTCGATGGACACAACAATATATAAAATAATGAAATCATTAATTTACGACTTTCACTAGCTGAACAAGGCAAATGAGCAGGGCTTAATAGTCTTGCCATATCTTCTGTGCAATTTACGCTAAGAAGAGACAGATCAGCAACGAGGTTACACCAATATCTTGGGTTAGGTTTTACGTGGCATGCATCAAAAGGGTCAAATAGCCTAATTTTCCTTAATCACAGAGACAAGAAACCTCCTTAATTAAAATCATTTTTAAGTTTTCAAATTGGTTTCAAAGCAGCTAGCTGATACCCCCCAATTGCACAGGAGCACACGCAACACTTCTTACTATATTTGTATGCTTGGGTGGGGACCTGCACCTGCTAGCCCCAACACAAATTTAACGACATATTAATTTTATATTGCTGTAATTTATAATAATATTATAATTATGGGTTGTTTTAATTTTACATCTAATTAGCCTTCTACGTAACTGATGTAGCTTAATTAGTAGTATCAACTATCAAGTGGCAATTTTTCTTATACTTTGGACAGTCCAAATACACACGGTCTTCCCCATATGTTGTGCTTTTGATCGTTGTCAGGAACTTTAGGGTGAGATTTGTTGGAAACCTGACTTTAACACAAGCATAGGAAACACTTGACATTTTCTTCCCCTTTACAAACAACCAATGTCTTGTAATTTTTTTAAAAAATTATTAATTGATCTTAATTAGTTCGGTATGATTTAAAACAAAATTAATGATAAAACCTAGTTGCTAGTTCTTTTTTTTCCGAAAAGAAAAATTGGATTTTAGAGTGCTTTTTTCTCTCATGCATCTTACTTATGATTTCGCCTCTAAAGCAGAGCATTTTCCTAGTAACGTGACAAATTATTTCTAAAGTTTCTTTTTTCTTTTAATAATTCTCCTCCATGTATAAGACTTTGAGCGATAAATTCTTGATTTTTCTTTTAAATTAACTCAAGATATTGTGGTTAAACGTATACATATCGGATTAGATTAAACTCATAGCTACTAGCAAGCTAAAAAGCAAAAACTAGTATAACACAAAAAAATGAATAGGTTGAAGTGGGCATTTTTAGAATAGGAAAAACTTATACGATGAAGTAATAAGAATTTAAAGTCTAAAATTAACCATGGTGCTTAAGAAACGCTTCCTCCCCTCTAAAAGATCGAGCTATATATATAACCTACGGTAAACGTCCACCTCCATGCACGATCCCCAATCAAGATAATTATTGGGGAAAGAAAATACCAATCCCTCTCTCAATTTTTTTTCTTCTTGTTTTTTTTTTTTTTTGGGTCTTTCTGGTGCACATAATGATCATCTGTTCCAAGGTATATCTCAGAAATAGATTTAGATATGGAACAATGATAAGTTGCTTTTTCTGGCTGTAGACCATAATTCCAGCAACAAGGAATTTTAATAAAAAAAATTGTTGGAGTACAACTTTTTTACTCGGATAATGTCTTTACTTTATTTTTACAGACTGATCAGATTCGAATTGATACCTCTAATCCTGAAGATGATTTCAGTACCCCTACTTGAACTACAGTTCATTGATACTGAGGATCATGTCTTTAACCTTCCATTGAAAGACAGACTATATACACAAACTAATACGTACACCCTTGGCCCTGGTTGTGCCATAATCGAGAAGTCTATGCTAGTTTATTAGTAAGCTCATTGGTAACTTTTGGAAGAGATTAATCTGTTCTCTACTGAGGATTAAGGATTAAGAGAGTAAATGGGCTTCCTATTCAACAATTGATAGTCTAATTAAACAGCCGCCAGTAATCATACTGGATTCGGTCCTACTATGGCACAAAAAGTTGGAGTGGACGGATCTTACTAAATCGTGTAATAATCTTTTAAAAATGAGATTAGAATTGTAGAGGAAGCAATCTCCAACTAATCCTATGTCGGCATTGCACAGTTCATCTCCCTTCTACCAAACAAAACCTGAATTCAATATAATTTTGTATCACTTTCGTCCCAATATAGTTTATTAGAATTTAAATCAAATGGGAAGGTATATATTCACCAAAAGGAAAAACAGTGCGTGTATACATTGTCTCATATGCCACAAAAAAAAATAATTAAAGCCACCTTTCACAAGCATCAGATTTGATTGCTATTGTAACCCAATTCTATTTGTCAGGATTTGCATGCATGCATATATAGATATGACATTATCTGTTATTGAATTCTGACCATCCATTTTGTTGATTCTTCACAAAAAGGAAAAAATAATGACTCAAAAGTTGTTAAGAAATCCATAAAATTGACCAGCAATTCCATTGATAACTATATACATTAATGTTTATATAATTCAGCTTTTACCGTGTCAGATTCATAAAAAAATGCAAGCACTCTCCGTTACATTTATTCTATGTTTTTAAAAATAAAAATGGAGCTTAATTGTGCATCAATTTTTTTTACCAGTCTTTTTTCAGCCCTAAAACTAATTGGATCATCTGATCCACCTCTTCTTTCTCTCTCCTCCACCGTTTTTCTCTGTGTTCTTTAGAACACCCATCTTTTTTCTTCCTGATCTAAGATTTGGGGCTACTGTTTAGTTAACAGTGAGCCCTAAATCTTTGTAAATCTTTATAAATTTTTCTCTTTAGCAACTTATCTCTACTCTTTAGAGTAGTTTTTTAGATATACCTCATGACAATTCACGGTGGTTGCAGCAGCCATGTTATTCAGATATGGGTAGAAATTTCTCTTTTTCTTTTGCAGGCCATGCAAATTCTTCTCTCTCTGGTTATTCTATTTTTGTTAAAAGGTAGTTTGGGACTTGTGTGGTGCCTCATTTTGCCTCTATTCTTTTGGATCTGGTTTCTTTTGGAACTATTACAAGTTTCAACTTTCATCCTCATGTTATAGGATCATCGGCCATGGAGTTTCTGGATGTTGGCTTTGTTATAGGTTTAGATAGTTTTCTACTTTATCCGCTTCATGTGTTGAGGACTCGCTGTACTTTGTTGAACGATATGAATATGCCCCATTTCATCTAAAAAAAAAACTAACTGGATCAGTAACACAATCAATGAAGCACAAATATGAAGAGAAAGACCACACGGTGGGTATATAGCTCTATAGAGGAGGAAATAACACAATCAATGAAGCACAAATATGAAGAGAAGATCAATGCATGACTTTGCTTAAATCTTATCGGCATGGCCCTTTCGTCCCGACACAGTACCTGATTAGAAACATAATTATAAGCTTTTTTGATGTACAAGAAATCCATTCCAAGAAGAGAAGACCCAAATCCAATATTAGAGTTGAGCTAGAGATTTCTGTATGTATGAATGAATAAAGTACAAAATCCATCCTGGAGTTTAACTAATAACATTCTGTATCTTATCTGAGATATCAAATCCCCAGTTCGGATATATGTACTCCCACAAATGTGTTCATTTCCCTGTTTTTTTTTTTTTTTTTCTCTTTGCTGAAAAGGCTATATTGCATTGTTGTGCTATAGATGTGGCAGTACATGTACATGACACATCCGACCATCGTATACACACATTTGTTTTTTATCCTACATAAACACATAATAGAAACATATATGAAATATATATAAAAATAAAACAACTTTTTACAGCAGGGTATATCTATTATAATAAACAAGGCTTCATTGTCAACTTTTCTTTTCTACGGCTGCCAAATATTCTAAGCTGGCGCTGCTGGGATGACAGTCAAGCGATGAGCATGAAAATAAACAAGTTGCAAGGGGGAAGACGTCAACTATATCCCCTCATAATCCCTCTATTGGGCATATTTTCTTCCAATTACTTCGAAGAGTATAATGCTTTGTCATTCGCGCGACAGCTTAAATTTTTTGGTAAATAAGTCTTTTACATTATCATTAAAGATCTGGATTAGTCTGAGCCCGCTGTTATACCTTAAAGGTGGGCTGGGTCAGAACACCATATAAGGAAACATTTTAATACATAGCAAGTATTCAATTCTGTACTTGTAGGACACGCATATTGTAATCTATATATCTCTGTGAATATAACACGATGGGAGACATGTTTTCGCACCATTCACATTATTCTATATGGTTGCGGAGCTTATGTTAAATTTAGGGTTTTAAATCTGTAGCCGTTATCTTTGCTTTTCTTTTGCCTTCAATATGTCGACTTCTCCTTCTACACCTTCTACTTCCTCCACTCTTATGGGTAGGGGAGAGCAAAACTCCCGAACCGACTGTACCGACCCGATACCGACCGACATCGGGTCGGTAGCGGTCGGAAAATATGTGGCTAGAAGGGTTGTCGGTTCGGCTTCAAACCGCACCGCAGGCAAGGCGGTATGAGGGGTTGAAAGTGTTGGTCGGTATGTCGGTAGCCGACCCGACCGCAGTTGAACCGTAAGTATAAATACTAACTTATACATTTCCATTTCCATTTTTCACCACAAACAGACTAACACAGAAAACCCTAAATCCATTTCCTCTCTCGACTACTCGACACCAGCCGCCCCTCCCTCTTCACTCTCTCTCTCTCTCAACATCTGTAAACCCTAATCCCCTCCTTTCGACCATCTGCTCTCCTCCCAGGCTCCCACCTCTCTCTCAATATCATCTCCGTCTGCCACAACAAGCAAAGGAGCGAGTTCCATCCCGTCGCCTTCCATCGTCTTCGCCCCCCGTCGCCTTCAATCGCCCCCTTAAGTCAACCCCCAAGGTGTGTGTTGTTTCTTTTTCTTTTCTCCTTCTTCGATTTTTTCTTCTCCACCCTCTCTCTGTCGATTTCTGTTAAGAAATAGAAAACCCCTAATTCAAAACCTTAATTCTTCAAACTATCAATTAACTTTTAATTCGAGTTTAATTAATAACATAAATACTAATTTCCCTCATTCTCTTGTATTTTGCAGGTTAAAAGGCTTCGTGTTTGCGATTTGAAAGAATTTGAAGGGAATCAAGGGATCAGCAAAGGTCTTTTCTCTTCTCCATTTTCAATTTCTTCTTCTCCATCCTCTCTCTGTCGATTTCTGTGAAGGAATAGAAAACCCCCAATTCAAAACCCTAATTCTTCAAACTATCAATTAACTTTTAATTTGAGTTTAATTAATAGAATAAATACTAATTTCCAATCTTCTCTTGTATTTTGCAGATTGTTTCTTCAAGAAACAGGGATCAGCTAGCGAGGACTCCTGCTTCCCCATCATCGACGATGATTGGAAATTGGTTAGTGAAAGATAATGTTCTTGCTTCTAGTAATTTATTTTCTGGGTGTTCATTTTCGTTTCTGTACTTCGCTTCTTTTGAATGAGCTGTATTAGCAAAGTTGAAGAGTGGGGAATGATTCAAGCTGTTTTTTTGTTACTGTAGGTTGGTCTAGTTGGTTTATCAAATGCAATTATGTTCCAATTATATTTCGTATTTCTTTTCCTTTCAGACTGCCCGAGCTGTGTAATGCCTTAGAAATGTTCCTTACGGCTCTCTGTTTTTCAGGTGAGCTTGATGAACGGACTGTCAAGGGGAGTCATTGAAGCCTTTCAAAAGTGTTTAAATCGACTATAATCTGCACTTGTGAGATAGGTTTGCCTTCTTAATCTTATACACAGTACTCAGAAACCTGTAAATAAGTTGTGTATTTGTTTTTGTTTATAGAGTTTGGTGTTGTTTTTCTCATAAACTATGTATCTTTCAAGAAGTTTGTGCTCACTGCTACTTGAGACAAATTCTGCTAAGTGTGTAGAAATTGATGAGTTAGTGTGCATAAGGGGATTTAGCTATTTATGCAGCAAAATATTGCATCTGTACTTCACGCTTGTAGCATTTTGCTGAACCTCCAGTCTTCATTAAGTTGTTTTTTATGTACCATATGCCATCTGTTTCCTTTTTTCCTCATTTGACATGGAATAGTTTAATTATTCAGGCACATCTGTTTCTTTTTTTACTTCTTTAACTTCTGATCATTTTGGTTTTTAATTTTCTGTTGTGATGTGATCATTTTTTTTGTTGCTTCATCCCTTTCTTTTTCCTATTTGAGGTTATTCTTTTCAGTTCCATAAAGAATGATAAAGATGATAACAATTTGGGTGGTAACTGTTAGATTATATAAACATGTGCTTGGATTGAATTCTGATTTCTTTCTTAATTCTTACTATAAAACTTTCATGTACTGTAGGTTTAACAAGTCTAATGGCTACACCTAATGAGATGCAAGTTCAACCTCCATTGCCATCCATTGGAGCTGAAGTAGCTCAAGGCAATGAAGGTCAAACTAATGTGGCAGCAAAGAGGGAGAACACAAATGCAGTGCAGCCTTCCAATCCCAAAAGATCGAGAGTGTAGGAGCACTTCATGAAGTGTGAAACTGATGATGGCGAGGTGATAGCGAAATGCCTGCGATGTGCGCAACAATTTAAAGCTCATCCAAAGAGGAATGGTACATTTGGTATGTTGGGCCATTTAGAAAGATGTTTGAAGAATACTTTTCTTGATGAATGCCATCAAACTGTGTTAGTCAATAAAGTAGGGGATGATGGAAAGACATCTCTAGCTGCACATAAGTGTGATCAGGATGCAATTAGGAAAACACTTGCTCGAATGATAGTTATAGATGAATTACCTTTCAGATTTGTAGAGGGTAAGGGGTTTCAGCAGTTGATGTCAGTTTCTTGTCCTAGGTTTAGGATTCCATCTAGATGGACAGTGTCTAGAGATTGCTTGCAACTTTACCTAGATGAGAAGAAAGTCTTAAAGTCATATTTGAAAGCTAATTATGATAGAGTTAGCCTCACAATTGATACTTGGACATCAATCCAGCGCATTAATTACATGTGCCTGACTGCACATTTCATTGATAGGAAATGGAAATTGAAAAAAATGATTCTGAATTTTTGTCCCATTACTAGTCATAGGGGGGAGAAAATTGCTGCTGCTGTTGAAAGGTGTTTAACTCAGTGGGGAATTAATGGTGTGTTTACTGTGACAGTAGATAATGCATCATCAAATGATAAGGCATTAGAGGGTTTTCAAAAGAGGTTAAGCAAGTGTAAAGGAAGCATTTTAGAAGGTAGATACATGCATATGAGGTGTATGGCTCACATCATTAATTTGATTGTTAATGATGGACTGAAAGCAGCAGGAAAGTCTGTTTATAGGGTTCGTAGGGTTGTCAGATATGTGAGAGCATCTCCGGCAGGGTTAGACAAGTTTAGGGAGTGTGTCAAGATTGAGAAATTATCATCAAAGGCTTTTCTGTCATTAGATGTCCCAACTAGGTGGAATTCAACCTACATGATGTTAGAAACTGCATGCAAGTTTGATTGTGTTTTTGATAGATATCCTGATGTAGATGACAATTTTAGGGATGAAATGGAATCTGCTGAGAAAAATATAGCTGCTGATTGGCCTGGATTACCCACTGTTGATGATTGGGTTAGAGTTAGAAAGTTGTGCAAGTGTCTCAAAAATTTTTGCAATCTGACCAAATTTGTTTCGGGTTCGTCTTACATCACTTGCAATGCTTTTTTTGATGCAATCAATTCTGTGTACGAACTGTTGAACTCCTGGGCAGCAAGTCATGATCTTGAATTGAGTGTCATGGCACAAAACATGCTAGTGAAATTTGAAAAGTATTGGGGGGAGTTAGAGCAATTTAATATGGTAACTTTTATTGCTGCCATACTTGACCCGAGGCTTAAGTTCAAGTATGTTGAGTTCTCTTTGAAAAATACATATGGTGAAGTTGTTGGAAGTAGGATGTGGGATAAGATAAGGCATGCAACCTTTGGGTTGTTTGATGCCTATGGTCATTCCCTATTCCCTCAATCTTTTGGAGTCCAACAACCGATTCAGCCTCAACACCAAAGCTCAAGTGCTGCTGGTGATGATGGTGAACAAGATGGCGAAGATGTTGATGGGCTCGGGAGATTGTTATCAAAGAGGATATCAATGTTCCAGAGATTGGAGGGTGCTGATGGAGAAAACAAAACAGAATTGGATAGGTATATAGGGGAAGCTACTGAGTCATATGTTAAAGATTTTGATGTATTGTCGTGGTGGAAGGTCAATGCACCACGATTTCCAATCCTATCAGCAATGGCTCGTGATGTGCTTGCTGTCCCCATCTCGACTGTTGCATCAGAATCTGCATTTAGTACCGGTGGCAGAATTCTTGATGCTTTTAGGAGTTCTTTGACTCCTAAGATTGTGCAAGGCCTTATTTGTGCTCAAGATTGGATGCGAGCAGGAGCACCAGACTGCCATTCCGAATTGGGGGAGAGTGAAGTAGATGTTGAGAAGCTCGAAAATGGTATTTTACTTCTCTATTCTTCATGTTTTTTGCACTAAGCTTGGTTGTTCTTCATTTCCTTTCATTATTTCAGTTTAGTTACTTACCACTAACATCCTTTTTTTTTTTCAGAACTGGCCGATCTATGTATAGAACCAGCTATTGAAGTTTGATGGAATTGGAAAGGAACTTGGCTGGATTTTTGGGTTGACAACTTGGCTGAATTTTTTTGTATACTTCCTTTAGTTTTATCAGATTAAAGGCCAACAGTTTTCTTTTGGATTGAAGAGACTTCTTTTGATATCATAGGCTCTTCAATCATGATTGTATTTAAGTAAAAATTTTTGCTTTCATACAATCATTATAATGATGTATTTAAGTATTGTTAAGTAATTTGTGAATGCTTTTGATTGTTTCTGTAATTCCTCGTCAATTGTCGAAGTATTTTGTGAATCCTTGAATGTTTCTGGAATGTGGGGGTTTTCGGCTCGGCATGGTCGGTATGCCGACCGTACCGATCGATATATCGTCGGTAGTGGGAGTATGTCGGTGCGGTACAAGCCGATCGGTATATGGTCGGTATAAGAGTATTGGCAGTACCGACATACCGACACAAAAATCGGTACGGTATGCCGAACCGTACCGATTGCTCAGCCCTACTTATGGGTTCCATGTCTGCCACATCCATCAATACTACCCCTTCAGTCTCTGATATTCAACGTGTAGTGAAAATCCAACTTGATCTATCCAATTATCTCATGTGGAAAAGTACTTTTCTTAATGCTCTTAGAGCGCATCACCTCGAAGGGCATGTCACTGGTGATACTCCTTGTCCTTCCCCTACTCTTTCTGACACTACTGCTCCAAATCCATTGTATACTCAATGGTCACAAGCTGATAGCACTGTGATTACGTGGATTTATTCCACCATCTCTACTGATATTCTCTCCCATATCTATGACACTGATGGCCTCCATTCTGCTAAAGATATTTGGGATTCTATCCATAGCTTGTATGTTGATAATGCCTCTGCTAACCAACACCAACTCAAGCTTCAATTCCAAAATCTGAAGAAGGCTACCCAATCGATGCACTTATATCTTGCAGAGGCGAAAGGTCTTCGCGATTCATTGAAGGCTATCGGTTCTTATCCCGGTGAAGCTGCTCTTGTACTGCAAGTTCTTAATGGCCTCCCTTCCGAATATGATAGAATCGTCAATCCCCTCCTTGCACAACAGCAATTACCCTCGTTCTCTCATGTGCGTTCTTTGCTTCTTGGTTTTGAATCGCGTGTCAGTAGCCGCAATCCTCCCGCAGCTACTTCACTCTCCTCTTCTGTCACAGCACTGGTCACTGATTCTACTCTTGCTCCTGCCTCTTCTCCTGGTGCTCTTCCAACACCTGCTTCTGTTCCTACTGAACCACATGCCTTTGTTGCAGCTCATGGCACTGATCGGGAACCACAATACCGAACCCAGTACCGCGGACGCAGTCGAGGCCGTGGACGTCGCGGCAGTTATTCCCGTGGCTTCTCTCGTATGCCATGCTATGATCATTCTTATTATCGTCCTCCTCCTCATGTCTCTTCAGGTATCCTTGGTGCTGCTCCTCCATTTACTTCTCTTATTTGTCAATATTGTGGTGTCACTGGTCATGCAGCTCGATCGTGTCCTAGCATTGTGCAACAATCACTCTCAGCTATTCATCTTCGGGATAATGCTTGGTATCCTGATACGGGTGCTTCTGCCCATATGACCCATAATCCTGGTATGCTACTCACCTCTACCCCATATACTGGCCTAGAAAAAATTAGTGTTGGAGATGGTAGTCTACTTCCTATTGTCTCTATAAAATTAGTGTTGGAGATGGTAGTCTACTTCCTATTGTCTCTATTGGCAACTCCAATGAAAGAAAAAAAAAATAAGTTTTTTACATTATCATTTAAGGATATAATTTTCCACAGACAAAATGGAATACCTTCGCCGAATCCACCGCAGAAAGCAATGTTTAGGCCGGCCAAGAAATATTTTGTAGCAACTTTACTAAAGTATTCATTATAAGGATTTAGTAACAGAAAGTTCTCATGGACATTTGTTGAGGAGTGTAATTCACAGCTTGTAAGATATGTAGTACGTAATATGCTTGCATAGGATATTTCTCTCAGAAATCATAATGCTCTATTTGTACCAAAAATAAAATTAAATTCAGATGGTCAGCTTTGAGAGCCTTTGCAGATGGGTTTGATGGGTGGATCTGAGAATCGTCTGATAGATGGACTTCAGACCGATTAGCGATAATATATAGAGATCGACAAGACATAATTTGAATACCGACCATAAACGAATGGAAATTAGGTTAAATAGAACACAATTAGGTCAAAGCCCAAATTTTAGCCATTGTTAGGTGCTATTTTGGTATAAATACAGAGAGGGTGTATGCATGGTTGAGAGGATCATGATTCATTACAAGAGCTTTTATTCTCTCTCTCTTCATTTACTCTTTTCTAGCTTTAGTATAGCTTAGCTTTACAATCCACGAGACTATTATTTTCTTCCAAGTGTCTACGGGTATAAAGGAGCCGAGTCGAGCTGAGTACTAGCAAGCTCGATCTGAGGAAATGCTCGAACTCGGCTAAATTCTTTTAGGTTCAGCACGACAAAGCTGGTTTTAGCTCGTTATCTTAAATTTCAACCAACTTAATTAAGCTCGAATATCTGAATATATATGGTTTTATACTCGTTTAGAAACCAAAATGCTCAAATAAGTTCGGGGAGTATAAAGATTCAAGTACCAATAAGCTTAAGGTCAACTTGTTAAGTACGCCCAATAGGAAAGCTTGACTCGAGCTCAATAAAACCGAGTCAAGTTCGAGTTATCATCGAGTCGATCTTGATTAGCTCACGTATATCTTTGACTTATATACAACCCTATGCATGTCCAGTGACTTTGATATTAGGTCCACCGGTCTATGAGTTCAAGTTCACCTTTTTATTGTATAGTTCTCAGCTCGATGCATAAATGTGTGACACTGTTCTCCCAGGGGCGGAGGGGAGTGGGGGCATGGGTCCTGGCCACTCCCAAAAATTTAGAAAATAGTCAAGGGAAAAATCATAATTTCCTCTATAAAAATATTTTGATTTATCACTTCTTTAGTCTAAATGTGTAAAATATTATCTACTTATTAGTATCCAAATCTTTATTTAAACATCCCAAGATTTTAGTGTTTGAGCTTTTTTAAATAGGAAACACATTAATAGTTAACTCACCAGTATTTTTCTACGGGTATAAAGGAGCCGAGTCGAGCTGAGTACTAGCAAGCTCGATCCAAGGAAATGCTCGAGCTCGGCTAAATTTTTTTAGGTTCAACTCGACTAAACTAGTTTGAGCTCGTTATTTTAAATTTGAACCAACTTAATTAAGCTCGATCTGAATACATATAGTTTTATACTCGTTTAGAGACCAAATGAAACGACCGCATCCCAAAAACGATAATGCAAAATATAGACAGTTATAAAATGTCCAAAATACCCTTGAAACCAGGGATGCCAACTCTGTGTAAAAACATCCACTCAATATCTCAGAGTAACCAAAAATAAACATCGGGATACAAGAGCCAAATATAAATCAGGCTTAACTAGCCAAAGTAACACCAGTTAAACCAACCGAAACAACAATTGATCAAAATCCTAGAAAACCAAAACAGTATCCCGACAATAATACGCAGCGGAAAAATAACAATAATGTCAATCATAAGTGTAGAAACGCAGCTACCTGCTGAAATGAAAGAGTCTGATACCCGAGGTAAGAGCAACAGTGAACAAGCTACTAATGATCTGTAAAACCACGTGGCGATTTATATGAGTCGCTTACTCAATGTACAATATAAGACAAACATACGGGCACACAAAGACAGGCTCGTAGGGTGAGTAAGTCCACGAGCACAGGTAACACACACAATCAACATGTGCCAAATACCACACATACAAGTGTTAGGTAAATTATCTGGTTATTACATTCTTATCATTATTAAGGGCCCTCTACTGTGTGCGTCGGGCGCGGTAGCGACTGGCCAGCTCCCCAGGGCGTATGCCCAATATAATCATATATATATACAGTATAAATATCAACACCGGAATGGGTAAGTTCCGACAAAGAAAACCACTAACAAACATGTGGTCGACAGCTCTAGGAGGGGTGCTCTCCTCAAAGAAATTATAATACAAAATCTTGGGACACACCCGTCAGTCCCCAAGTTGCCAGTTATGTGAGGGGTGCTCTCACCAAAAGAAATGGATAATAACAAATAACCAAGGGGTACACCCAACAAATCCCAAGGCGCTAGCTCTGTGAGGGGTACTCTCACTAATATACTAACCGAAGGTGTACCCATCAATTCCCTCGTCGCCGTCTCTGTGAATACAATTCACTAAAATAACAGGACCCGAGGGGTACCCTCTCTTCCCTCTCGGTGCTACCAGTCAACTGCCCCACAATAGAACTTATTAATTATTTAGGTACGTTATGTTACCAATTATGAAATTGTATAAGTGTCACCTTAAGTCGTATCTAAGTTGTGTACCATTACAGAGGTTCTCTAAACAGAGCTTAAAGCTCACTATATACCAAGACAGCGTATATTACAAGCATGGCAATAACAGCTCATAGGAGAATGACATGGCAAAACAGCACATATTTATTGTCATGGCAATTCAGCATATAAACAACCAAGTACACAACACAGTCAACAGTATGAAGCATACTCAGAAAGCAGTACTACCTAACCATACCAACAAGTATTCGCATACAGGTATATAAGTCTTATAGAGTCACCTCAATTATGATGGTGCTCTGTCTGTCCACCACTAGTTCCTACTGCTCCCGAGTTATGTCTTGTGCCTAAACACATAGACACCACTATCACACAAAAGAACTAAACAAAATCATGCATGCTTTCAATGAAACCGTGAGTTAAAGTCCAGCCCGACCAGTCTATTCTCACTCACCAAAACTATACTTCCAAGTCATGGGTCTATAGGTCACAGGCTTAAAGCCAACTATGTCCAAAATCCATATCCAACTCAAAGTCCACATGGTCTCTAGGCCTAAAACCCACATCCCCAAAACTACTATAAAGCCAAGATATGTCCTTGGGCTTTGAGCCCATCTCTTATTTAAGTTCAAATAATCAAATTAAGTCATAACATCCCATTACTGGGCCTGGGCCCGATTTAGACTAACTTCCATTTAAGGGTTTTATCCGAGCCCGAGTTACCGTCCTAGAGGTTCTACCCGCGTCGGACAAACCGGTCAAAATCTACTCGGTTCCCGCTCTCGGTTTCTACTATGTATATTACAATCAATACATAACCCAGTTCAGAATAAATAATACATGCCATGAGTGTACAACAAATTATACATCAAGGTAATACCGTTAAATGCCGGAAAGATTCTGTTCCACCGAAACAACAATCCCGAGACGCCGGAAATAGAAATGTGCTCAACGGATTCCGGCCAACCCTCGCCGGAAAATTCACAGAAAACAAAGAACACTCCACCCAATCTGCCGATCATAGAACAATAACCAAGATCAATTCAATAACCCATCAACACTCACAGGAAAACAAGACGAAAGCAACAAGCTATAGAGGTCAGATTTCTTACCGAGAAATCAAGGGTCTCAAATCTGTCCAGCACAAACCCGAGCTAAATTCTCTGCCCGAATCCAACAACCCATAGCAACCCGAGCAGAGAACACCACTGCCCAAACACAACCAGACACGCAGCACACTCAATCCAGCATAAATCCGCCGTCGATCCTAAGACACCAACACCGGCAACAACCAACACGCCCAAACACAGCCTAGAAACCACCAACAAGACACCCGAGCACCACCACGAACAAAACCCCCATGAACTCGCCACCAAAACACCACAAACAACACCCAACAATTCGATTAAAGCCGAAACCCGAGAGGAGCAAGAGAGCAAGGACAAAATCGAAAAGAAACTGACGATTACCTACCACGGCGAGGCGACGGCAGCCGATTCTAGTTCAACCTCATGAACTTCGCGCAACAGCCCGTCACATGCGACACGAGCCTCCACGAACAGCTCCCCACCACCTGCATCGATTCGGCAGCCGCGGCGAAAGAGGGAAGAGGAGAAAGGTTAAGATGGTGGTGGCGGTGTTGTGTAATGAAGGGGAAAAAGGTGGTGATCGGCGGTGCTGGTGTGGGCGAGAGGGAGAGAGATCGGTTGGAGAAAAAGAAGACGAGAGAGAGGAGGGACGAGCGGCGGAGAAAGCAAAAGAAAGGAGAGAGAAGAAAGGAAAAGAAGAGTAAGAAAAGAGGGTTAGGATTGCCTGGCCCGAGCTCAAAACGGCGTTGTTTTGAGCTCGGGCGCGGTCAACCCGCCCTAGGTCAACCTTCCCTCTTTTTTTTTTATTAAGCTCAAAACAACGTAGTTTCACTGAAACTACTTAAAACCTAACTTCCAACTCCGAAACCCGGTTTAACTCCAACGAAGACTCGATAAAGAAGGAGCCCGACATAAAACTCAATAATCCGTGTAATTAAATACCATTAGGTCTAAAACTCCGAACAAGACTCTCGAGGGTAAAATTGTAATTAAAATTCCAAAAAAAATCCATAAGTAAAGTTATGTAAAATCAGGGCGTCATACCAAAATGCTCAAATAAGTTCAAGGAGTCTAAAGATTCAAGTACCAATAAGCTCAAGGTCGACTTGTTAAGTATGCCCAATAGTAAAGCTTGACTAGAGCTCGATAAAACCGAGTCAAGTTCGAGTTATCATCGAGCCGATCTTGATTAGCTCACATATATCTTTCACTACACAAACCTACCCGTGTCTAGTGACTTTGATATTAAGTCCACCGGTCTATGAGTTCAAGTTCACCTATTTGTTGCAAAGTTCTCAGCTCGATGCATAATTGTGCAATACTGTTCTCCCAGGAACGGAGGGAACTGGGGGCATGAGGTCCTGAGCCTTCCCTAAAATTTAGAAAATAGTCAAGGAAAAAATCATAATTTCCTCTATAAAATATTTTGATTTATCACTTCTTTAGTCTAAATATGTAATATGTTATCTACTTAGTAGTATCTAAATCTCTATTTAAATTCCATAATTAAAGTTATGAAAAATCGGGGCGTTACAATTCTACCCCACTTATGAAAATTTCGTCCTCGAAATTACAAAATAAGAATGAAAACATATGTGGATACTGCTCTCTCATATGGGACTCAACCTCCCAAGTAGCCTCATTCGGAGAATGACGGCTCCATCTAACACGAACCATAGGGATAGTACGACTCCTCAATTGCCGCACTTCCCGGGCTAAGATCTTCACTGGCTCCTCGACATAAGTCAAATCATCAGCAACCTCCAACTCCACAGGTGATACCACATGACTCGGATCAGACCGATAGCGCCTCAACATCGAGGCATGGAATACATCGTGTATGCGAGACAGCTCCTCCGGTAAAGCCAATCTATAAGCCAGTGGACCAATCCGCTCCGTGATCTCATAAGGACCGATATAACGAGGGCTCAACTTGCCCTTCCTCCCAAACCGGATAACACCTCTCCAGGGAGCAACGCGGAGGAAAACTCTGTCACCTACACTGTACTCCATCTCTTGACGATGCTTATCAGCATAACTCCTCTGTCGGTCCTGAGCAGCTCCCATGCACTGCTTGACCACCTCAATCTGATCCACAGTCTCCTGGACAAGATTTGGGCCAATTACCTGTCTCAGACCCTCCTCATCCCAACAGATCGGACTACGGCACTTTCGCCCATACAAAGCCTCATAAGGTGCCATGCCAATATTAGAGTGATACCCGTTGTTGTAAGAAAACTCAACCAACGGTAAAGTCTCATCCTAAGAACCACTGAAGTTGAGCATACAGGCTCTAAGCATATCCTCCAAAGTCTGAATAGTCCTCTCTGACTGTCCATCTGTTTGCGGATGAAAAGCTGTACTGAAATCTAGCTTAGTACCCAAAGCTGACTGCAAACTCTTCCAAAAGTGGGATGTGAACCTCGGATCCCTATCCGACACAGTGAATAGAGCAACTCCATGTAATATGACAACACCCGAGACATACAATCTTGCCAGCTTATCCATCGCATCCGTCTGCTGGATAGGTAGGAAGTGAGTTGACTTAGTCAACCTATCGACAATGACACAAATGGCATCATGCCGACCCCAGGTTTTCGGTAACCCAATCATAAAATCCATAGTGATGTGCTCCCACTTCCACTGCAGAATAGACAAAGATCTCATTTTGCTGGCAAGAGCCTGATGCTCGGCTTTCACCTGTTGACAAGTCATACAACAAGCCACAAATTCTGCAACATTCTTCTTCATCCCAGGCCACCAATACTACTCTTCAAGTTCAGGTACATCTTTGTGCTACCCGGATGCATGGCATAAGGTGCATTGCGCGCCTCATCCATAATCCATCTCCTCAGGTCATCCACGTCTGGAACATAATGACGATCACCCGTCAATAAAGCTCCATCCTCCTGGATGTAAAAACTAGAACTCTCTCTACCGAGAGCCTTATCCCGCAACTCCGCTAGATGAGGATCACCGAACTGCAACTCCATAATCTTATCCCGCAAGGTCGGTCGGATGCTCAAACTGGCCATCAAGGCCCCGGTATCATCAACCTCCAACTGGGCATCCAAAGACCTCAACTCCAACAAAGATGGCAAATCAAAGGAAACCGGCTCCTCACCTGCAGAAGAAACTCTCTTCCGGCTCAAAACATCTGCAACAACATTAGCCTTTCCCAGATGGTACTCAATAGTACAATCATAATCCTTCAGGAGCTCGATCCAACACCTCTGCCTCATATTGAGCTCCTTCTGGGTCATGATGTACTTCAAGCTCTTGTGATCCGTGAAAATCCGACACTCCTCCCCAAAAAGGTGGTGTCTCCAAATCTTCAAAGCAAAGACCATAGCAACTAACTCTAAATCATGGGTCGGATAATTCTTCTCATGAGTCCTCAACTGCCTAGAAGCATAGGCAATCACCCGACCCTCCTGTATCAAAACACAACCCAAACCCAAACCAGAAGCATCACTAAACACCCTGTACTCCACACCGGGTCTAGGAACTGTCAACACTGGTGCAGAAGTCAACCGACTCTTCAGCTCCTCAAAACTGTGCTAGCAACGATCATCCCGCACGTAAGACCAATCTTTCCTTAACAGCTTAGTCATGGGACCCGCTATCAAGGAAAAACCCTCAATGAGCCTGCGATAGTAACCAGCAAGTCCAAGGAAACTTCGCACCTTAGATGCATTCTTCGGTGGTTCCCACTCCATAACTGCCTTAAGCTTGGCCGGGTCCACCTTAATACCTTCTCCCGACACTATATGCCCGAGAAAAGCCACTTCATCCAACTAAAACTCGCATTTGCTGAGTTTGGCATAAAGCTGCTTCTCCCGCAGCCTCTGCAACACCAACCTCAAATGCTCCTCATGCTCGGCCTTACTCCTCAGTAAACTAGAATATCATCAATGAACACAACCACAAATCGATCTAGGAACTCATGGAACACCCCATGCATCACACACATGAACACTACTGGAGCATTTTTCAACCCGAAAGGAACCACAACAAATTCATAGTGACCATACCGAGTGCGAAAAACAGTCTTTGATATGTCCTGTTCTGCAATCCTGACCTGATGGTATCTGGATTGCAAGTCGATCTTTGAGAACACAGATGCTCCCTGCAACTGATCAAACAAGTCATCAATCCTAGGCAACAGATACTTGTTCTTTACAGTCACCTTGTTCAACTGCTTGTAGTCCACACACATCCGCATACTACCATCCTTCTTTTTAACAAACAAGACCGGGGCACCCCAAGGTGAAGTGCTCGGTCTAATGAAACCCTTTTCTAGCAACTCCTCCAACTGCTTCTTTAACTCCTGAAGTACGGTCGGAGCCATCCTGTAAGGTGGAATAGAGATAGGAGCAACTCCCGGTACCAAGTCCACTGTGTACTCAACCTCTCGCTCCGGAGGTAAACCTGGTAACTCATCAGGAAAAACATCTGGAAACTCCCTCACTGTTGGGATATCCTTCAAACCCGGCACTGGTATCGTAGAGTCCACCACATGGGCAAGGAACGCATCACATCCTTCCCGAATCATCCTGAAAGCCTGCATAGCTGTTATACAACAAGCAGAAAGAGCTCTCCGCTCCCCAACAAACACCAATCTCGCCCTAAAAGAGAACACAAAGCCACTTCCTTGGCTCGGCAATCTACCACTGCTTGGTGTCTAGACAACCAATCCATGCCAAGAATCACATCAAACTCACTCAAATCCATAACACTAAGATCAGTGGGAAAACACTCACCATCATACTCAACAGATACATTCCTACATACCCGATCCACACTAACTATACTACCCGTAGGTAACCGAACTCTCAAGGGTCTACCTAGGTCATCATCATCACAATCATGTCTAGTCATGTATGCACATGAAATGAAGGAATGTGTAGAGCCTGGATCAACCAAAGCATGTGCATGATGTCCAAAAACCATAAATATACCTGCAATAACCTCTGGAGCATCAGTAGCCTCCTCTTTGGTGATGGCATAGAGTCGAGGTGTAGCTGCCTGCGTCGCTCCACCTCTGCCCCCTGATCCATTACCACGACCACGACCTTTGTAACCATTTCCCCTGCCTAAACCCGAAGCTACAAAACTCTGAACCGTGTACTGAGATCCACCACTAGACTTCTCAGGACAATTGGGCCTGATGTGCCCGAACTTCTCACAACCCCAGCACTTGAGTGGAGGGCGCTCTGAAACATTCTGTCCACGGGACACATCCTGTCCATGGGTCTATAGGTCACAGGCTTAAAGCCCAACTATGTCCAAAATCCATATCCAGCTCAAAGTCCACACGGTCTCTAGGCCTAAAACCCACATCCCCAGAACTACTATAAAACCAAGATATGTCCTTGGGCTTTGAGCTCATCTCGTATTTAAGTCCAAATAATCAAATTAAGTCACAACATCTCATTGCCGGGCCTGGGCCCGATTTAGACTAACTTCCATTTAAGGGTTTTACCCGAGCCCGAGTTACCGTCCTAGAGGTTCTACCCGCGTCAGACAAATCGGTCACAAGCTACTCACTCTCGGTTTCTACTATGTATATTACAATCAATACATAACCCAATTCAGAATAAATAATACATGCCATGAGTGTACAACAAATTATACATCAAGGTAATACCGTTAAATGCCGGAAAGATTCCATTCCACCGAAACAATAATCCCAAGACGCCGGAAATAGAAATGTGCTCACCGGATTCCGGCCAACCCTCGCCGGAAAATTCACAGAAAACAAAGAAGAACACTCTACCCAATCTTCCGATCATAGAACAATAACCAAGATCAATTCAATAACCCACCAACACTCACAGGACAACAAGATGAAAGCAACATGCTATAGAGGTCAGATTGCTTACCGAGAAATCAAGGGTCTCAAATCTGTCCAGCACGAACCCGAGCTAAAATCTCTGCCCGAATCCAACAGCCCACAGCAACCGAGCAGAGAACGCCACTGCCCAAACATGACCAGACACGCAGGTAAATCCAGCACAAATCCGCCATCGATCCCACAACACCAACACCGGCGACAACCAACACGCCCAAACACAGCCTGAAAAGCACCAACACGACACCCGAGCACCACCACGAACAAAACCCCCACGAACCCGCCACCAAAACACCACAAACAACACCCAACAATTCGATTAAAATCGAAACCCGAGAGGAGCAAGAGAGCAAGGACAAAATCGAAAAGAAACCGACGATTGCTTACCATGGCGAGGCGACGGCAGCCGATTCGAGTTCAACCTCGTGAACTCTGCGCAACAGCCCGTCACACGCGACACGAGCTCCACGAACAGCTCCCCACCACCTACACCTGTTCGGCAGGCGCGACAAAATAGGGAAGAGGAGAAAGGCTAAGATGGTGGTGGCGGTGTTGTGTAATGGAGGGGAAAAAGGTGGTGATCAGCGGCGCTGGTGTGGGCGAGAGGGAGAGAATTCGGTTGGAGAAAAAGAAGACGTGAGAGAGGGGGGACGAGCGGCGGAGAAAGCAAAAGAAAGGAGAGAGAAGAAAGGAAAAGAAGAGGAAGAAAAGAGGGTTTCTCGCCCTAGGTCAACCTTCCCTCTTTATTTTTTTTTTATTAAGCTCAAAACGACGTAGTTATAATGAGACTACTTAAAAACCTAACTTCCAACTCCGAAACCCAGTTTAACTCCAACGAATGCTCTATAAAGAAGGAGCCCGACATAAAACTCAATAATCCGAGGTAATTAAATACCATTAGGTCTAAAACTCCGAACAAGACTCTCGAGGGTAAAATTGTAATTAAAATTCCAAAAAAAATCCATAAGTCAAGTTATGAAAAATCGGGGCGTTACACCAAAATGTTCAAATAAGTTCAAGGAGTCTAAAGATTCAAGTACCAATAAGCTCGAGGTCGACTTGTTAAGTACGCCCAATAGTAAAGCTTGACTAGAGCTCGATAAAACCGAGTCAAGTTCGAGTTATCATCGAGCCGATCTTGATTAGCTCACATATATTTATCACTATACAAAGCTACCCGTGTCTAGTGCCTTTGATATTAGGTCCACCGGTCTATGAGTTAAAGTTCACCTATTTGTTGCAAAGTTCTCAGCTCGATGCATAATTGTGCGATACTGTTCTCCCAGGAGCGGAGGGAAGTGGGGGCATGAGGTCCTGGGCCTTCCCTAAAATTTAGAAAATAGTCAAGGAAAAAATCTTAATTTCCTCTATAAAATATTTTGATTTATCACTTCTTTATTCTAAATATGTAATATGTTATGTACTTATTAGTATTTAATTCTTTATTTAAACATCCCAAGATTATAGTGTTTGAGCTTTTTTAAATAGGAACAACATTAATAGATAACTTACCATTAGTTTTCATACATAAATTTTCTTTTTCATTTTGTTTACTTCCTAGAATATTTATGAACTTCCAAACAATGCAATATGATATATTACGTAGAAACACAATGCCAATAATTTTATGATAAATTTTGTATAATACGTTTGTCAAATCATCATATTTTTTTATTAAAAATTTAAATTAGGAAAAAATAATTTTCTAATTAACTTCATGCTGAAATATATTAAATTCTTATTGTTATTTTTGTGAATTGCTTTACTAACTTTAAATTTGGTTACATAAAGTTTTTACTAATCGAATTGATATTTTTTTTTTGGTCAAGATTCAATTATTTTATACTTTTGTATAATATCAATTAAAAAATTTTGATTAGCAATTAATGGTTAACCTTTATAACTATGATGTAGAGTATAATTTTTAAAATTTTTTACTTTATATCACAATATTTTCGTTTAATAAAATTCTAAAATTATATTGTCTTATATTTAAAAAATTTATAATATAAATTTTTTGTATATACACTCTCTTTTTGCTTAAAAAAAACTTCGTATACAAAACTTGGCCCCGAGTCGAAAATCCTGAATCCGCCTTTGGTTCTCCCAGTTTAGAAGGTTATTTCTGTTCTGCGTCTTTGGTCTCCTTGCTACAGGCTACAGTTTTTCCAAGTTGGGAGATCTATGATTTGTAGTCATACACTCGTTTTCTTGTTCATCCTAATATCAATGGGTTGTATTGTTGGAATTATTTAATATATATGGGCTTATATTATTAATTACAATTATATTAAAGACTGTCTAATTTTATAGGGCCATTAAGTGTTCTATTTTGGGCTCTAGAGACATCTATGGTGGTATAGGCTTTTATGTGCAGAAACCCAATAATAGTAATTAGAGTTTTATTGTAACAGCCCAGGTAAAAATTTTATTCTTACCGGGACTGTTTAAGTTAATTTACAGTAATTTACCATTGATTTTAATCTTGGGTAATTAAATTACGGTAAACCGAGCATTGGATTCAAAAACCGAGCCTTGTTCCACGTTCGAGATTTTTCTGCGGATTTTACGGACCAAAGTTGGGATTTTTCGGGTCCAGAAATCTTCAGAAAAGTCGGGTTCATCCTCGAGTTAACGGACCAGAAATAAAATAAGTGGGTATATTGGATATTTCCTGGTCCAGGCGGGTCACACTTCACATGCAGCATAGTAACTACATAATTGAAGCTCAATTATCAGCCGCCTTCTCCTGTTATACCTGTGAATTGCCAGTACCTTTGCACACCTATTTAACTAGAATTTCTTCTACTTCCATGCACCACCATCTTCGCTTCCTTCTGCCTGCAAACCCATTAAACCTTTTCTTCTCCCTGCACAAACCACCTGTAGATCCAATCCTGCAACTTCACCCACAAAACAACCAGAGAAAAAAAAAAAAAAACCAAACACACACACACATAGCAAAACGTCACCGTTTTGCAAATACCCCTTCCCTTCCCTTCTTCTTTTCTTCCTCCTCCCGTGAACCCACACCACCTGCAACTGCCGCCGCCCGAGCCAACACCAACCCCTGCCTTTCCTTCTCCTCCCTCCTCTCTCTCGCTTGTCGTCGCAGCAAGCCACGCCTCCCCCTCTTTCTTCCTCCTCCTCACACGCGTGGCAGCCGACCCTCAAGGACGAACCGCCACCGCCTCCCCATCGGACTCGACGCCGCCTTCTTGCTGCTGCTGGTGCTTCACGCCGCCTTCGCCTCGCCGTCCCGTGTTGTGCCTCGCCACGCCGCCGTGGTCTGCAACGCCAAGGTGAGCAGCCACTCACGGGTTGGGATGACCCATATGCGGCGGGTCGACCCGGTTGTATGGGTCTTGGATGGCGGGTCTGACCCGAGTGGTTGGGTCGTGGATTTGACCAAAGGCTTGGGCTGGAGCGGGCCTGGGTTGGGCGTAGGCCTGTGGCTCATGTCTTGGCCTGGACCTCTACGCCTGGGCCATACTGGTCCTTGGGTTTGGGCTGGGTTTTGGATATGGGTTTGGCACCATTGGCCCAGTCCGAAATTAAATTAAAAAAAAAAAGAAACGAAAAGAGAGAATAAAATCTGGAAAAAGAATTTAATGGAGGAAAAATAATAATAAGGTTTATATTTTGGGAAAATAAATTATGGAATATGATTTTGAAATAATATTTAGAGAAAATAAATTTTGGAAAGAGGATTATTAAGATAATAAAATATCGGGATAATATCCGGGTATAGGTATAAGTATAGAATGGTATTTTGGCACTTGAAATAAATGTGAATGATGATGATAATGGAAATTAATTCGGGGTAGTAACTGAGACGAGTCAGTATTTATTTTTCGGTACACAGTACTAGCATGGCATTTGCATATCACCTTATGTGTGCATATTATTTGATTGATATAGGAGTTGATAACGAGCAGTTTGCTGAGGGACTGGACTTGGAGTCTATTGAACAATTCCATAATTGAGTAATCGGCTAAGGTGAGGATGGATAACCCTTGTTATGTTGCCTGTAATACTTTGTGTGCTTTGTTGTTTGATTGAACTGCTGAGATGTTCATTGTTGGCTATTTGACTGTTGTGGTTATCATTAATGTTATTGGACTGAGATATTGATTTTGTGTTGAGATTGATGTTGAACTATTGACTGTGGATAATTGAGAAATGGAAATTGGAAATTGGGAATCGGAATTGATATGAGATGATGATATAATTGTCATGTGGAAAGTAGTGGTACGACCCGATGGTTTGAAAATTAATTTTGGGATGCTATGGTCGGTTACATGGATTGGTTACTTGGTTTGGTTGGCATGTTGATGCCTGTGGTTGGGGTATACCAAATACCCAGTGGTTCGGATATACCGAATATCCGGTTAGAATGTTGATGCCTGTGGTTGGGGTATACCGAATACCCAGTGGTGCGAATATACCGAATACCCAGTTTTGGAATGTGGATCCTGGTATAGAATGATTCTTTGACCTGGCATCCGGAATTTTTTGATAACCTGGTACGACCCTAGCTTGTCCAGTGACGGGGGCCCGGAAGATAAAATTGGAAACAATAATTATTATTCTTTTGGTCTTGGCTTAGTTTGTTGAGATATGTTGTTGCTTGTCTGTGATTTCTTTTAGGTATTATAGTTGCCTGCATATCACTGTTTATCCTTCTTCGGTGAGCACTTCGGACTCACCCCTCGCCTGCGGGGTTTCATCCTGTAGGTTAAGTTGTTTCGTAGTTCAGGTACGACGTTCGATGGCTGCTGCTTTCTTCTCCACCTGACTCCGGATCCATACCTCCGCTGCATGTGCATAAAGTCTTCCGCTGCTGTTCAGTTGCATATGATGCTGTATTATATTTCCGCTGCTGTGATTGCTTGTTCATATGACCTTGAGGCTGTTTGTCACTCTGCCTCTGTTGCTTGCTCTTTTCTCTACAGTTGTTATATATTGTGAGCTGTGAGATGCTGAATAATGGTCCCCGTGTTGGGTGACGGTTGTTGTATTTGTTTTCCAGTTGTACATACGGGTTGTTGTACTGTATTCCCTATCAATAAGAATAGTTTCGGCACGTGTTTACTGTGTTATGGTAAATATGGGTCGGGGCGCTTCAGTTTGGTAGCGGAGCAGGCAGTAGGTCATTAGGGACATGATTGTGATTGCATGATTGCTTGTTGTGCATAAGATTTGTCATTATATGATATGCATACATATACATTCTCGTATAGGTACGAATGGATCCGGTTGGAGGGAATCAACATGCTGGAGTTAACCTAGATGACGATCAGGTATCGGTGGATCAACAGCAACAAGTTGCGGGAGGTCCAGAACACCCTGCGATTGTGCCTTTGGGAGACCCTACGCATATGTTAAATGTGGTAACTCAGATTCTGCAAAGGCAAGATGCCGGAGATGTCAGTATCGATGCTATGGAAGCTCGGGAACAGGAAAACCAGGGACCAGTTGAGGACCCAGTGTATATGAAGCTGGAAAAGCTTGGGGCTGAGGTTTTCACTGGTGTCACTACACCACAGGATGCTGATCGGTGGCTCAGACAGATGAATAGGGTTATGCTGAGGCTGACATGCAGGAATGACAGGTGGGCCAGATACACCGCTGCCATGTTCCGAGGCGATGCCGTTGATTGGTGGGAGTCTACCACCAGGGACATGCCGACACCTATCACTATGCCGTGGAACCAGTTCATGGAAATGTTCCGAAGGAAGTTTGTTTCTGAGGTACACCAAGATCAGCTGAGACGAGAGTTTTTGGGACTGCAACAGGGACCAGATCAGACGGTCAATGATTATGAGATCAAGTTCAACCGCTTGTCCATCTATGCCAGTGAGTTTGTAGCTACTCCGGAGGCCAGATGTAAACGTTTTGTAGGATGGTCTTCGATCTGGTATCCAGACAGTCATGGGGTGTAAGGTCTACGAGACTTACCAGGACATGCTGACAGATGCCCTGAGAGCTGAGATTATTTGGCTGGGTAATGAGAGGGAGCAACAGGAGATCCGTAGGAGGCAAGCTGCACAGAGTTCTGGGGGACAGAACAAGAGGTTCCAGACACCTGCTAACCGATCAGGGTATGGACAGAGCCGCTCTATGCCAGTGAGTGAGGGACGTGGATGGAGCAACAATACCTACAACCGAGGCAGTTCTTGGACTCAGTCTGGAGGGACTTCATCTGGGATACTCGCCCGAGACTTCCTCTATCTCAGGTGAGGTGTTATGAGTGCAATGAAGTTGGGCACTACCGATACTCTTGTCCCAAGTTGGGAAGATCTGGAGGTACAGCACCTGCTCAGACAGTGCAAGCTTCAGTTGCCAGTGTTCCTAGCGGTTCTGGAGTTGGCCGAGACCGAAGACGTGGAGCTGTTCCTGCTAGGACCCAGTCAGCCATGAATCAGAGTACAACTGTGCCAAGAGCATTTGTTATCATCGCTGATGAGGATCCAGAGAATGTCGATGTCATAGCAGGTACTTTTACAGTCTTTGGTAGTACTGCATATACTTTGATTGATCCTGGTGCTACGCATTCTTTTGTCGCGCAAAGTTTTGCAATACAACATAACTGTACGGAAGAAAATCTAACTTTTCCGATGAGGGTTAGGTTACCTGCGGGTATAGTGGTCAGATTAACCCATGTGTGCAGAGACGTTTCTCTTTCGTACGACAACGAGGTTTTTCTTGCACGGTTAGTTGTGATGAACATGGGAGGTTTCGATATCATTCTGGGGATGGATTGGTTGTTGAGGTATAGTGCTTTGGTAAACTGTCGGACCAAGGAAGTGCTGTTGACTTCCGATGGTGGACGACAGGTTTTGTTGACAGGTATTGGGAGAGCTGCTATTACATGTAGTATCTCTGCTAACCAGGATGTCGGAATGAAGCCACATGGTCCAGATGCCCTATTGACTCACATCAAGGGCAAAGACGTTCAGACTCCGGTTTTGGGGGACATCATAGTTGTTAAAGAATTCCCAGATGTATTTCCGGAGGATTTACCAGGATTGCCACCTGACAGGGAAGTTGAGTACACTATCGACTTGATGCCCGGAGTGACACCTATTTCGATGGCACCGTATCGGATGGCACCGACAGAACTCCAGAAATTGAAGAAACAGTTGGATGAGCTGTTAGAGAAAGGTTTCATCAGACCTAGTACTTCACCTTGGGGATCACCAGTTCTGTTTGTGAAGAAGAAAGATGGCAGTTTGCGCATGTGTGTGGACTATCGACAGTTGAATAAGGTGACAGTGAAGAATAAGTATTCGCTTCCCAGGATTGATGATCTTTTTGATCAGTTACAGGGAGCTACCGTGTTTTCCAAGATTGATCTTCGGTCTGGATATCACCAAGTCAAGTTTGCAGAGAAGGACATACCGAAGACAGCCTTCCGCACTCGGTATGGTCATTTTGAATTCACAGTGGTTCCTTTTGGTTTGACCAATGCACCTGCAATTTTCATGTGCTTGATGCACTTGGTCTTGAACAAGTTCTTGGATAAGTTTGTGGTAGTCTTCATCGACGATATTCTGATATACTCCAAGAACAGGGAAGAACATGAAGAGCACCTGAGGGTAGTACTACAGAGATTGCGAGAGAAAGAGTTGTATGCCAAGTTCAGCAAGTGCGAGTTCTGGCTTAAAGAAGTAGCATTCCTTGGACATGTTGTATCCGGGGAAGGGATTAAGGTTGACCCTGCTAAAGTAAAAGCTGTTCTAGAGTGGGAGCCGCCCAAGACGGTACCAGAAGTCAGAAGTTTTCTTGGTCTTGCAGGATATTACCGGAGATTCATCGAGGGTTTTTCTTTGATAGCTAGTCCTATGACCAAGCTGTTGAAGAAAGACCAAGCATTTGTTTGGAGTGAATCCTGGCAGAAGAGTTTTGACGAACTAAAGAAGAAGTTGACATCAGTGCTAGTTTTGACAGTACCTAAGCCAGGAGTGGAGTATGTGTTGTTTTGTGATGCTTCAAGTCTTGGTTTGGGAGCAGTTCTGATGCAAGAAGGCCGAGTGATTGCCTATGCTTCGAGACAGTTGAGGCCACATGAGAAGAATTATCCGACACATGATTTAGAGATGGTCGAAGTGATCCTTGCTTTGAAGATTTGGCGACATTACCTGTTCGGAGAGAGATGCCGGATTTTCACAGATCATAAGAGTCTCAAGTACATCATGACTCAGAAGGAGCTTAACCTCCGAGAAAGATGTTGGGTTGAGTTGCTGAATGATTATGATTGTACTATTGAGTATCAACCTGGAAAAGCTAATGTTGTAGCTGATGCTTTGAGCCGGAGACAACCAGAAGATGCTTCCACGACCTACTCGATATCCTCTCTTATCGAGTTAAGGAAGATGGGGGTTGATTTGTCAGTTGATGAGACAGGAGCTTTGTTGACCTATATTGAAGTCAAACCTAACCTGAGAGGCTGGATTGTAGAACTACAAGATGGAGATCCTGACCTGATCAAGCTAAAGGAAGCAGTCCGCAGTGGAAAAGAAGATAAGTTTCACATAGCCTAGGATAGTGCACTGATGCTGGGAAAACGTCTATGTGTACCCAGTGTTGGTGACCTGCGCAGTCAGATTCTGGAAGAGGGACATATGACGCCGTATGCTATGCATCCCGGGAGCACCAAGATGTATCAGAATTTGAGGAGTCATTTTTTATGGCCGCGCATGAAGAAAGATGTAGCAGAATATATTGCTAAGTGTATCAACTGCCAGCAAGTGAAAGCTTAGCATCAGGCTCCAGTGAGAAAGATGAGATCGTTGACAGTGCCAGAGTGGAAATGGGAGATGATCACTATGGATTTTGTGGTCGGATTACCGTTGACACGGAGACAGCATGATGCTATCTGGGTTATCGTTGACCGACTTACAAAATCAGCCCATTTTCTTCCCATTCGATAGACAGATACTCTAGATAAGTTGGCGAAGTAGTATGTTGCAGAGATTGTGACGCTACATGGAATTCCTAGGTCCATAGTCTCAGACAGAGATCCGAGGTTCACATCACGGTTTTGGAAGAGTCTGCAAACAGCTTTGGGTACGAAGCTGAGTTTCAGTACCACTTTTCATCCTCAGACAGACGGACAGTCGGAGAGGACTATTTAGACGCTGGAAGACATGCTAAGGGCTTGTGCTCTTAACTTCAGTAGGAGTTGGGACCAGTATTTGCCTTTAGCGGAGTTTGCCTACAACAACAGTTATCATTCCAGTATTGGCATGCCTCCGTTCGAAGCTCTTTACGGACAGAAATGCCGAAGTCCAGTATGTTGGGATGAAGAAGGTCTCCGTTTGACTGTGGGCCCAGAATTGGTCAAGCAGACAGTTGACAAGATTCAGACAGTTAGACAGAGTATGAGAGCAGCACAGGACCGACAGAAGAGTTATGCCGATAAACATCGACGTGAGAAGGAGTACCAAGTGGGAGAAAGAGTTTTCCTTCGAGTTACGCCTTGGAAGGGAGTTATCAGGTTCGGAAAAAGAGGGAAGCTGAGTCCCAGGTACATCGGGCCGTATGAGATCGTGGAAAGGGTTGGACCCTTGGCATACAGACTGTCTCTACCAGAGAAGTTATCACGGATTCATGACGTGTTTCATGTTTCCATGTTGAGGAGGTACAGATCAGATCCAAGCCATGTGGTTACTACAGCAGATGTTGAGGTTGCAGAGGATCTTACGTGTACAGAGTTGCCAGAGCAGATTCTTGCCCGAGAGGTCACACAGTTGAGGAACCGAGTTATTCCGATGGTAAAGGTTAAGTGGAGTAAGCACTCCGCAAACGAGTCTACGCGGGAAGTCGAGGAGCATATGCGTTCTCAGTATCCGCACATGTTCACAGCTTCGGAGTGAATTTTGAGGACGAAATTCTTTTAAGGTGGGTAGGCTGTAACAGCCCAGGTAAAAATTTCATTCTTACCGGGACTGTTTAAGTTAATTTACAGTAATTTACCATTGATTTTAATCTTGGGTAATTAAATTATGGTAAACCGAGCGTTGGATTCCGAAACCGAGCCCTGTCCCACGTTCGGGATTTTTCTGCGGATTTTACGGACCAAAGTTGGGATTTTTCGGGTCCAGGAATCTTCAGAAAAGTCGGGTTCATCCTCGAGTTAACGGACCAGAAATAAAGATAAGTGGCTATATTGGATATTTCCTGGTCCAGGCGGGTCACACTTCACATGCAGTATAGTAACTGCATAATTGAAGCTCAATTATCAGCCGCCTTCTCCTGTTATACCTGTGAATTGCCAGTACCTTTGCACACCTATTTAACTAGAATTTCTTCTACTTCCATGCACCACTATCTTCGCTTCCTTCTGCCCTGCAAACCCATTAAACCTTCTCTTCTCCCTGCACAAACCACCTGTAGAACCAATCCGGCAACTTCACCCACAAAACAACCAGAGAAAAAAAAAAGAAAAACCAAACACACACACACATAGCAAAACGTCACCGTTTTGCAAATACCCCTTCCCTTCCCTTCTTCTTTTCTTCCCCCTCCCGTGAACCCACACCACCGGCCACCACTTGCAACTGCCGCCGCCCGAGCCAACACCACACCCTACCTTTCCTTCTCCTCCCTCCTCTCCCACGCTTGCCGTCGCAGCAAGCCACACCTCCCCCTCGTTCTTCCTCCTCCTCACACGCGTGGCAGCCGACCCTCAAGGACGAACCGCCACCGCCTCCCCATCGGACTCGACGCCGCCTTCTCGCTGCTGCTGGTGCTTCACGCCGCCTTCGCCTCGCCGTCCCGTGTTGTGCCTCGCTGCGCCGCAGGTGAGTAGCCACTCACGGGTTGGGATGACCCATATGCGGCAGGTCGACCCGGTTGTATGGGTCCTGGATGGCGGGTCTGACCCGAGTGGTTGGGTCGTGGATCTGACCAAAGGCTTGGGCTGGAGCGGGCCTGGGTTAGGCATGGGCCTGTGGCTCATGTCCTGGCCTGGAGCTCTACGCCTGGGCCATAGTGGTCCTTGGGTTTGGGCTGGGTTTTGGATACGGATTTGGCACCACTGGCCCAGTCCGAAATTAAATTAAAAAAAAAAAGAAACGAAAAGAGAATAAAATCTGGAAAAAGAATTTAATGGAGGAAAAATAATAATAAGGTTTATATTTTGGGAAAATAAATTATGGAATATGATTTTGAAATAATATTTAGAGAAAATAATTTTGGAAAGAGGATTATTAAGATAATAAAATACGGGAATAATATCCGGGTATAGCTATAAGTATAGAATGGTATTTTGGCACTTGAAATAAATGGTGAATGATGATGATAATGGAAATTAATTTGGGGTGAGACGAGTCAGTATTTATTTTTCGGTACACAGTACTAGCATGGCATTTGCATATCACCTTATGTGTGCATATTATTTGATTGATATAGGAGTTGGTAACGAGCAGTTTGCTGAGGGACTGGACTTGGAGTCTATTGGACAATTCCATAATTGAGTAATCGGCTAAGGTGAGGATGGATAACCCTTGTTATGTTGCCTGTAATACTTTGTGTGCTTTGTTGTTTGATTGAACTGCTGAGATGTTCATTGTTGGCTATTTGACTGCGGTGGTTATCATTGTTGTTATTAGACTGAGATATTGATTTTGTGTTGAGATTGATGTTGAACTATTGACTGTGGATAATTGAGAAATGGAAATTGGAAATTGGGAATTGGAATTGATATGAGATGATGATATAATTGTCATGTGGAAAGTAGTGGTACGACCCGATGGTTTGAAAATTAATTTTGGGATGCTATGGTCGGTTACATGGATTGGTTATTTGGTTTGGTTGGCATGTTGATGCCTGTGGTTGGGGTATACCAAATACCCAGTGGTTCAGATATACCGAATATCCGGTTGGCCTGTTGATGCCTGTGGTTGGGGTATACCGAATACCCAGTGGTGCGGATATACCGAATACCCGGTTTTGGAATGTGGATCCTGGTATGGAATGGTTCTTTGACCTGGCATCCGGAATTAATTGATAACCTGGTATGACCCTAGCTTGTCCAGTGACGGGGGCCCAGAAGATAAAATTGGAAATAATAATAATTATTCTTTTGTTCTTGGCTCAGTTTGTTGAGATATGTTGTTGCTTGTCTGTGATTGCTTTTAAGTATTATGGTTGCCTGCATATCGCTGTTTATCCTTCGTCGGTGAGCACTTCGGACTCACCCCTCGCCTGCGGGGTTTCATCCCGTAGGTTAAGTTGTTTCGTAGTTCTGGTACGATGTTCGATGACTACTGCTTTCTTCTCCACCTGACTCCAGATCCATACCTCCGCTGCTTGTGCATAAAGTCTTCCGCTGCTGTTCTGTTGCATGTGATGCTGTATTATATTTTCGCTGCTGTGATTGCTTGTTCATATGACCTTGAGGCTGTTTGTCACTCTGCCTCTGTTGCTTGCTCTTTTCTCTGCTGCTGTTATGTATTATGAGCTGTGAGCTGCTGAATAATGGTCCCCGTGTTGGGTGACGGTTGTTGTATTTGTTTTCCAGTTGTACATACGGGTTGTTGTACTGTATTCCCTATCAATAAGAATAGTTTTGGCACGTGTTTATTGTGTTATGGTAAATATGGGTCGGGGCGCTTCATTTATGGGAATTCTAGTTGACCTAGTATATAAAGGATTTAATATAGGATTGTGGTCCCCAAGATTATTCCTACGTCAGTTTTCTCTGCCCCATCACAGAAAAATACACAAGGCGTTGAAACCAAATCTTGGAAGCTCCCAATCCTCTCAAGTCATCGTTCTAGTTTGTTCATCATGAATTCAAGTACGCCTTGCTATACCTGATTATTCTTTATTGTCTAATAATTTATCAAGATATTTGAGGTATAAAATAATTATTCTAACAAGTGGTAGCGGAGCCTGCTTGATTAAATTATTAGATGTCAATAAAGTTGATTGAAATTGTGTGGTGACACAAGATCCATTTCGTTTCGCTAGCACCACCTGATCACTTTCGTTTTTGTCGATTTCAATTTACTGTGTTGAATTGCCAAATTCTTTTTTCCTGTGCACATGACATAATTCGTGGTTTGGATTTGGTCGATTCAAAGTGTTAATATGCCAGTTATTATAGTTATTGTGCTCAATGGAATATCTAGTTGGCATTGAGTTTTATCGTTTAGATAGATTTATTGCTTTATGAATTTGATCGGTGAATCAGACTGTGGCTGCTTGGATTGGTTGCTTTTGTACTATAAGGAATTGGTGAATATGGCTTGTTCAATATATTTGGGCTTACAATTTAATTTTATTGTTTTCTCCACCATAATTCTCTTTATATTACTATATGAATGCAACCTGTTTCTGATGTGGCATGCGCCACAAAGATGGGAATTTTGAGACTGTTGCATTAGGTTTAAATCGCATAAGGTGCAGTGATTTATGCAACATATTTCACTTTGGTCCCTACAATTCTATTTCTGCCATTCCAGTCCCTATGTGACAGATTTACAGTTTAATCTTTACGTGCAGATTATTTTATAATTTGCCCAGAAGGACTAAAGTAAGGAATATTTTTATTCCTTGCAAAACATATGTTTGAAATTAAATTCAATATTCAGTATTATATTATTTTGGGATGTCGAGTATTTTAGTAGATTAATTGAAGCAACATGTTACTAAAGTAACCTCTCTTGCGTAGATTAATCTATTTTAAAATATGAGATGCTTGTATGTGAAATTTATGCGAATAGTATATCAGCCCAAAGGAGGATTATTATTTGGCCAAATTTCACATACACTTATGGTGATAAATATGTGACGATTATCAGGTATGCCATGTGGGTGATAAGTCGGTCCAAAGAAAGGCTTATTATTTGACAGGCCTAATTGTCAATATTTGATCAGACACTGAGAGTACCACTTGCAAATTGATATTTTCTGTCCAAAGACTAAAATATCAATGTTGTGCTAGGTATCTTGTTGGGGCTCACCACACGGATTGAATTCAATTACTATGTTCTGCATACAGTTTAAGGAAATGTGAGCTGAATGTGTTTAATTCTTTATTAAGTTACAACTTCTGCTTATTTGGTGTGTAAGTATCAATCTTAGTGATACTAATGACACAAATTTTGTGTTCTGGATGAGAACATTATGAGTGTTCTTAATTGCATAAGATATAGGCTATGTGTTAAGGAAAGACTAACTTACCCCTCATACAGATAAAATTTCCCATAAGGTTAAGCGGGATATTTAGAGGTGGTAATGTTATAATCGCATGAGTCTCATGATCATAAGACATGCAATTCCAGAAACCTTTAGGGGGAAATATGTCCAATGAGTATAAAGTTAAAAGTTTCTTTGGAACCTTTTAAAATACTTTGCCAAAAGCATAAAGGTAGAAACAAATTTTTCAGTATCAAAATTTATTTCTACAGGCATAAGGATAAGGAATATAAGGGAGTGCATCATGGAGATGTCTCATTTTTCCTAAACTTAAAGGCATTAAAGTTAGAACCTTCTAAAATTTTGCTCATATTTGGCATTTATAGATCTTCTTGCACTCTTTGGTGAATCTAAAGTGAGTTGAGTACTCGTAAGGAATCAAGATTTCTTGATAAGATTATTATGTGCAAGAAGATAATATATTTAAATAGAGCAACCATGAAATGCTTGATTGACAAATTCTTCTAAGGACCACAAAAGGAAAAGAGGAAATAAAGCTACAATTGGGATGCCACAAAAGAAAGTGCAAAAGGAACAAGCTTTGGTCTTTACTTGTTACTTTTTGCAAGAAGGGTGGAAATATATCCCAATTATGCGCTACTGGGCGTGTTGAGAAAGGTACTTATCTTATTTTGAAGTCAATTTGACTTATGTACCAAGACACACTTTATGAATAGATTTTAGTTTTACTATTCAGACAAGTGTATCCATGCAAGGCTTATTGATGCGCCAAAAGCCAAGTGATGTTGAGAGATACTTCTTTATGGGGCAATGGCATATAAATCAATTTTATTTGAAGCTTTGAGGCTTTCTAGCTTGTTAATGAGAATTGAATTCTATTTGAATTTGAAAGAGACCTTTTGGTACCGTCTTTTAGACAAAATTTAGTTTATTTCTATTGTGGACAAATCAGGTTATTCTTGTCCATTTAGAAATAATAAATTTGGTATTTTAGATGGAATTTAGTTTATTTTGATATTGGACAAATTTGGTTATTCTTGTCCATTTAGAAATAATAAATTTGGTCTTTAAGAAATTCAAATACTATTGGTACTAATTCTCAATTTGTAAATGACAACCTATATATAAAGCTTCATATATTGAAATCTTGCATGATAAGGCATGGTACAAAACAGAAATTGACTAATATGGAATTAATTTATTATATCTATTACTGGTGGCCACAATATAGATATAATAAATAAGGTGGAAAATATCTAAAGCCTTTCTCTTGATTCTTAGAGGTATATAGTTTCCAATACACAACGTTGAGAAAAATTAAGCATAAATAGTATTGCTGAAAGATGCAATAAAAAGCTTAAAGACATGGTGAGATGTATGATTAATCATTCTATTTTACAAATATTGCTCTAAGAAAAGTACTAAAGATATAGCTTATATCCTCACTAAGGTTACAGTCAAAGTAATAGCTATTACTCCTTATGAACTATGGACAAGCTAGAAGTGTAACGCCCCGAATTTTCATAATTGGATTCTCGGAATTTTCGAAATTTTTATTCCAATTTTAGCCTTGAGGTAATTTTCGAGTTTTAGTCGAGGAAATAAATTATCATGCCTTGGAAATGTCAATTCTGAGTTGGTATTGTTCATGATTCGGGTCCCGTTGAAAACGGAATCGAGGTCGGGGTGAAACGCGAAGGTTAATGTGGTTTCTCTTAAAACTACGTCGTTTTGGAAGTGAAGGAAAAAAAAACGCGTTGACCAGGGGGTTGACCGCGCCTAAGTGGAACGACATGTCGTCCACTGGGGGTGGCCAAACCCTAGCCGTTCCTTCCTTCTTTTCTTTCTTTTTCTCTTCTCTTTTCTCTTCTCTTTTCTTTCTTCTTCCTTTCTCCCCGACGGCGCCTTCTCTCCCTCTTCCCATCTCTCTTTTCTTCTCTTTTTCTTCCTCTCTTCCACGAAACCACCTCTCCCCGATCGTTTCATTGCTTCTCCACGCAGTCGGATTGCTTCTCCTCGCCGTTCGTCGCAGGTTCGTCCCTCGCCGCCGCCGCTGCAGTCGAGAGGGGAAAGGGCCGCGAGCACGGGTGAGTACTCTTGCTCCCTCTCCCTTTTCTTTCCTCGTTTTTCTTTTGGGTTCGTTTGTGTTGACGGATTGTGGTTCTGTTGTACTGCCGGCGTCGGGTTGCGTGTCCACTGGTGGCCGGCGAACGTTGTTTGGGTGCTCGGTGTGGCGTTGCAGCTCCTGTTTGTGTTGCAGCGGGTGCGTGTGGTACTCGCCGGCGTTGGAGGTTGCTGTAGGGGTGTGTCGGGCAGTGAAGGTGCTCGGGTTTGGATTGACTGCAGGTTGGGCAGGATTCGTTTGTGAACAACTTCTTTTTCCGGGTAAGGATTCCTTTCTAAATCCTTTTCCTTGAATCGATTTAGAGGTCAGTGGTATTTTTTTGATTGAAAGGATGATGGGTTGAATGATGTTGTGGTTTGGTTGTTTGGATGATTTCGCTCGTGGCAGAATTGTTGGAATCGTTGTGGGCAGCTTTGGGTGTTTTCCGGCGAGTTGAACGGAATCCGGCGAAGGCTCGGGAATTTTCCGGCGAAGGCTCGGGTCTTTATTTCGGCATTCCACGGTATATATATGGTGTATTTTAATTCTATATCCGGCATGTACTAATAATTCGGAATTGGGTTATGTACTTAATTGTGTTTAGTGGAAACCGAGAGTGTGAGTAGTATGAGGCCGGTAATTACCGACACGGGTAGAACCTTAGGTCGGGATGGACTTGGGCTCGGGAATGACCTTAGAACGATATTTAGTAAAAGTCGGGCCCAGGCCCGACATTCTGACCTTATATGATAAAAATTTTTTAATGGACTCGTAAGATATGGGTTTAAGGCTAATGACATATCTGGACTACTCGGACTTAAGGATGTGGGCTTTAGGCCCGAGGACCTTCATTGGACTTAGATGGGCTTAAGCCCGGTGAACATTAGGACCCGAACGTTTGGAGTTTAGGTGGATGGACACCTTGTTGGACTCACACCCGGAAATGACATAGTCGGGTAGTTAGGGTCGGGTTTTAACTCCGTTGAGCATTATAGTTACATGCATCACGTTTTTATTGTAATTGTTTGTAATTTGTTGTGTGTGCCAGTATTCAGGCACGGGTAACACCTCGGGAGCTGGAGGATCTATTTTGGGAAAAGCTCCACAGGACAATCGTCGTTGAGGTGACTTTATACGTCTTTTTATGTTTGTATGCATGAACTTGTTGGATTGGTTTGTTTGAGTTGCATGCCTGTTTGCTAACATGCTGTGATCCATATTGTGTGCCTAAGTGTACCTTTTGCTTATGAGCTGGATATTTGGATTGTTATGGATTATAACATGTGGTGTGATTCTGGGTGTTTTGTGTGATGTATTGTGGGTCGGAGACTCGGTTATCTGATTGAGTTGTTTTATCACACAACCCTGTTAAAACACAATCTCTTGGCACACATGAACTCATAATTTGTGAATAAGAATAATGTACAGTAGAAGTTAGGCTACTGTGTGCTGATGACCGGTTGGTTCGAGCGGGAAGTAATACCCCTCGGGTTTGCATGCGGGATAGCATGTGATATGCGGATTTGCATATGGCTCTGTAATGACCGGTTCTACCTCCCTCCTTCTACCTCCCCCTTTCTACCTCCCTCTTTCTCTCTGTCTCTCTCTCTCTCTCTATGGATATGTTTGGGCTTTGTGCCTGGTTTTATTTGGGCTTATGCCTGGTTGTCTCAATAGACGGGACCGAGCTCGACTCACACAGTAGGGGGCCCTGAATAATAAATTATTAATAAGAAAACTTAACACACAACAGATGGAGAACAATGAACTGTTTGCTTGAATGTCTTGGCATGTTAGTACTGGTTGTTGTATGTTGCTTACTTGTCTTGTTGCTCTTCTTTCCTTTCGGACTTGTTCTGCACACCTACATAATTAGATTTATACTGCTCACTGAGTAGGCGACTCACATAATTGCCAACGTTGTTTTTCAGACTCATAGATAGCGTGCCGTCTCTTTCTTCTTTTCCCGGAGTACGGACGTGGATATCCCAGCAGGTAGCTGTGCTTCATTTCCCGGTTGGATCCATAGAGCCGACTTGCATCTCATTTTGATTTTTGTTTTATTTTATCTTTATCTTCCGCTGCACTGGATTTTGATAAGATGTCATTCTGATTTTGTCTATTTTATCGGCGGGTTGCCGGGATTTGATTTTTGATAATGTATCGGCAGTATGTCGGGTTGACGCATGGCTTGTTAAGCCGGTTTGATTTTATTCTTTATGACATCTCGTTCTATTAAGAATTTTGGATATTGTTGATATTGGATTTCGTGTCCTGGGTTCAAGGGTATTTTGGTAATTTGCTTGTGATTAAGTATTTTATTGCAAAATTGGGACACGGGTGTTTCAGCTTGGTAGCGGAGCCGGCTTCAGATCCTTGGTTTAAAAGTGTTTCAAACTTTGTTTTCAAAGTGTTTTCTGTGTTTAAGCCTGTTTCCGGATTTATGACTTAGAAAGTGTTTTTGACTCATTTGCATTCATATAGGCGTTGATATGGACCACCAGGGACAGCACAATGCTGAGGATGACGTCGCTACTCATGTCTCCGACAATGTGTCGGTGATGCAGGTTCCCGTTGGTCAGGGGAACAATAATGCAGTAGAGAATAATGCTGCAGGTGGTGGAGGACAGAATGTTGTGCCACCTGTGCCACCTGTTATAGATCCAGCGTTCCAGCAGTATCAGGCCTTTCTGCAGTGGCAGCAGTTCCAGCAGTTTCAGCAGCAACAGCAGGGTGCCCAGCCGGTAGCACCTGCTGCAGCAGGTGGTATGGTGAGTGGGTATAAGCACATGGATAAGTCTGCAGTTAAGGAATTCTCAGGTGAAGAGGGCAAAGTCAAGGAGTTTGATGATTGGTTTTGCCAGGTGGAGAATGTTCTGGAGAAGTTCACCTGTGCACCTGAGCAGAGGGCTCGATTAGCGGCACACAAGTTCACAGGGTATGCATTGTCATGGTGGCAGGAACTTGTGGCCAACCTACCGAAGCCTGTGGAGATGCCTTGGGAGGATTTCAAGGAGAGATTCTACAAGGAGTTTCTCACTGTTGGTTTTCTGGAGGAGCAGAAGAAGCATTTTCTTGAGGTGAAGCAGGGACTAGATGAGACTGTATCAGCTTTCAGGATCCGGTACAGCATCCTTCTCTCTTATGCTAGGGAGTTTGTGCCCGATGAGGTGACCAAGTGTAGGTGGTTTGTTAACGGCTTACGTACAGAGTTGGCGTTAGCTGTGGCTGGTAGAGGGCACAAGACTTGGGAGGCAGTTTGTGCGGCTGCTTTTGATGCTGAGAGAGTTCAGTTGATCGGGAAGGAGGCTCGGGAAGCCGAGCAGAGAAAGCAGTCTTCTGCTTCGGGTCAGAAGAGGCAGTATTCTGATGCCGGGGGTGCAGATTATTCTGTTGGATAGAGTTCCTCTTACCAGGGTTCGATGAAGTTTCGAGGGCAGAGTTATCAGGGTGGACCAGGCAAATCCTCGGGAGGACGGTCCTATCAGTCTGGCTCTCGGGGACGGGGTTCCTCGGCACGGTTCTCGGGTACATGCTGGTATTGCAATATGCCGGGACAGCAGAAGTCATTGCTACAAGTGGATGAGGGATAATGGTGGCAGTGGTTCTCAGTATACAGTACAGAGTTCTGTGGCTAGTGGTGCTGTTTCTTCTGGTCCGAACAGGGGTGGCGGACAGCAGGGTCGAGGTCGTGGAGGTTCTGGAGCTCCGAACCGCGGAGGTGCGACTCAATCTGCTGCAGCTCCTAGGGTTTATGCCATCACCCGGGAGGAGGCTGCTGATGCTCCAGAGGTCATAGTAGGTACCTTTATGGTTTTTGGTCAGTTTGCACATGCTTTAGTTGATCCAGGTTCAACACATTCTTTTGTATCACGTGCATTCATGACTACTCATAACATAGAGGATGATAACCTTTGTAGACCCCTAAGAGTCCATTTACCCACTGGAGATATAGTAGTTGTTGATCGAGTTTGTAGAGATGTGTCGATAGAGTATGATAGTGAGAGTTTTCCTTCTGATCTTGCTGTCATGGATTTGGGAGAGTTTGATGTTATCTTAGGCATGGACTGGTTGTCCAGACACCAAGCAGTAGTTGATTGTCGGGCCAGGGAAGTGTCTTTATCTTCTTTGTTGGGGCATAGATTGGTGTTTGTTGGAGAACGAAGAGTTCTATCGGCGTGCTGTATCTCGGCCATCAAGGCTTTTAGGATGATCCGAGAGGATTGTGATGCCTTTCTTGCTCATGTGGTCGATTCTTCGGTACCAGTACCTGGTGTGGAGGATATTCCTATTGTTCAGGAGTTTCCTGATGTATTTCCTGATGATTTACCTGGGTTGCCTCCAGAGCGGGAGGTGGAGTATACAGTTGACTTGGTACCGGGAGTTGCACCTATTTCTATACCGCCCTATAGAATGGCTCCGGCAGAACTTCAGGAGTTGAAGAAACAACTGGAGGAGTTGTTGGATAAGGGTTTTATTAGACCGAGCATCTCACCATGGGGTGCCCCGGTCTTGTTTGTGAAGAAGAAGGATGGCAATATGCGAATGTGTGTAGACTATAGGCAATTGAACAAGGTGACTGTGAAAAACAAGTATCCTCTGCCTAGGATCGATGATTTGTTAGATCAGTTGCAGGGTGCATCTGTGTTCTCGAAGATTGACTTGTGATCTGGTTACCATCAGGTTCAGATTGCAGAGCAAGACATACCGAAGACTGCATTCCGCACTCGGTATGGTCATTATGAGTTTGTGGTTGTTCCTTTTGGTCTGACGAATGCACCGGCAGTGTTCATGTGTATGATGCAGCAGGTCTTCCATGAATTTCTGGACCGGTTTGTGGTAGTGTTCATTGATGACATCTTGGTCTACTTGAGTAGTAAGGCTGAACACGAGGACCACTTGAGACAGGTTTTGCAGAGGTTGAGAGAAGAGCAGCTCTATGCTAAGCTCAGCAAGTGTGAGTTTTGGTTGGATGAGGTCGCATTTCTTGGTCATATTGTGTTCGGTGAGGGCATTAAGGTGGATCCGGCCAAGATTAAGGCAGTCATGGATTGGGAGCCACCGAAGAGTGTATCGGAGATACGAAGTTTTTTTGGACTTGCTGGTTACTACCGGAGGTTCATTGAGGGTTTTTCCTTAATAGCGGGTCTCATGACTAAGCTGTTGAGGAAAGACTGTGCTTTTGTTTGGGATGACCATTGTCATAAGAGTTTTGAGGAGTTGAAGAGTCGGTTGACTTCTGCACCGGTTTTGACTGTTCCGAGACCCGGAGTGGAGTACACGGTGTTCAGTGATGCTTCTGGTCTGGGCTTGGGGTGTGTTTTGATGCAGGAGGGTCGGGTGATTGCTTATGCCTCCAGGCAGTTGAGAA
Organism: Turnera subulata; assembly: GCA_028386065.3. NCBI lineage: Eukaryota > Viridiplantae > Streptophyta > Magnoliopsida > Malpighiales > Passifloraceae > Turnera > Turnera subulata. The sequence continues at coordinate 95,863 of JAKUCV010002353.1, forward strand.
CTCACGAGAGGAACTATCCGACCCATGATCTGGAGTTAGCTGCTGTGATCTTTGCTTTGAAGATCTGGAGACACCATCTATACGGTGAGAAGTGTCGGATTTTCACGGATCACAAGAGTTTGAAGTACATCATGACCCAAAGGGAGCTTAA
>JAKUCV010002354.1:3997-31354 GCA_028386065.3 Turnera subulata
TATATATATATATAAATCTGTTTATATAGTTACTGGTATTTATTTTTGGAAAAAATTATATAGTTATTTTGAGAAAATTATTTCCAATCTAACTCTGGTATTTTCATTAAAATATGAACATATTTACTTGGATAAATAATTGAGTTATGTTTGGAAAAACCATTGTTATTTGGAAATAAATAAATAAATATATATACCTTGAAAATAATTTCTGGAAAATAATATGTATATTATTTTCGTCTGGAAAATTGTGATTGAGGTTTATGTAAATAAATATGTATTTTGTAAATTAAAGGTAATTATATTTTATGTTGGAAAATATTATTATATATACTTAGAAAAAGATAAATACTATATAAATACTTTCTGAAAATTATAAATAGGTTATTACTTTTCTGGAAAATTATGATGATTATTATTTTGGAAGATTATAATTATTTTATGAAAATATTTTGAAAAAGAGTTTTAATTAAAGTATGGTACCGAAATTATATTCGGATATACGTACGGTAAATTATTTTCAGTAAACGATAATAATAAAGGATAAGTAATCGGGATGGGTAATTTCGTAGTATTGGCATCATCGCATACCGAATATGTGCATTTATGTGTATATACTGTTTTGTGTATAGGTTTTTGGATATCGGGCAGTTCCCCGAGGAGCCGGCGTCGGACCGGTCATAGTTTCCGAAGTTGAGTAATCGGCCAAGGTGAGGATGGATTTCCTTCAATATGAGCCTTATTACTCGGTTATTGTGTTTGGTGTTGTTGCATTGTTGGATGGTGTGCTTTTGTTGTGGTTTGGCTCGGGATGTCTATCCCGGTGCTTGTTTGGTATTTTTAGGATGTTTATCCCCGTGTTGATTTTCTGCGTCGTTTGGAATAAGAAAATGGATAATTAATGAATTATGATGAGGATGTCGATCCTCGGTATTTTGGTTAGGGATAGGGGTGAGCAGCTGGACCGGACTGACCGAAAAGACCGGTGTTCGGACCGGAATTAATTTGGTTCGAACACTGACCGAACCAAATTAAAATTTTTGGTTTGGTTCGGACAGGACCGAATAAGCCTTATATTTTGGTTTGGGATGCCTGGGCGAATTCCGTTCTGACCGAAAAACCAATCGGTCTTCTTCTATTACAAACCCCCCAATCTAACTCCCTTACTATTACTAACCGGTCAAACCCAACCCAACTAAAAGTAAAGATAGAAAACTTTGCGTTTTGTAGGAAAAAATAAAAAGAACTAGAAAAGAAAGAAGCCAGCCTACACAAAGCCACAAATCGATCGAACACTCTCTCTCCCCTAACCCTAACACAGCTCTCTCTCTCTCGTCTCTCCCCTAACCCTAACACTCAAAATCCCCAATTCCCCATCCTCATCCCCATCGAGCTCTCTCTCTCCTCTAACTGTCTAAGTCTCTGACAGACTGACACTGAAATCGCACCCAAGCTGAAGCAGCAAGGGCGAGTTTGCGACAAGAAGAACCCAAAGCAGAATCGATCTCATCAGAACTCAGAGTCAGAACTCATAACCCAAAGTAACGGTGAGCAACGCTGATCAACTTTGCCTCCCTTTTCTTCTTGATGTCGTCTTCTGATAGATTTTGGTTTTCAACCTTTAGGTCAATCTCCTCCACGATATGCTCCTGGGAGAAGAAGGAAACCATGGTTGGAAGCAGAAGATACAGAACTGATTAAGAGATACTACTTTAAATTGAGAAAGGTGAGTCTTTATTGTAATTTATTCTATAAATATACTACTTTACTTATTTATTCTGCTGTGTTTCTTAATTAGATTGAATTATACAATTTTTACTCTCTTTTCAGAATTTAACCAAGTTGCTGTGGAGTGAATTTCAGATTACAACAAGTTGCAAATGGCTTCATAATACTGATGTAAGTCATTTTTTTCATGCTTCGTCCTGGATTTCTTTCTTTTCTGATTAAATTGTAAATTGTTACTTATGTCCCACGATCTGATAATGTTTATATTCCCTTTGAAAAAGATTGTCATTGCATTCTGGCACAAAAATGGAACTTGCTGCATCAGTAGTATTATGATTATTCAAAGTTGTGAGAATTGTTTTGTTTCCTTCAGCAGTGTTTTTCTTTCGTTTTGCATTTGTAGTTTACATGGAGTACTGTGTGATAGGCTATGTGATTAGTTGGAAGTAAGCATCATATGGTTTGTGGAGTAATTATCGAAATGAGCATTGTTTTTTAGTGACAGAGGGAGGGCTGATAGCTGCAAAGATGGCTACGGTGCATCTAGGCTGTATACAATTGGTTTCCTGTCTCCAAGGCTTTTCTCTCATAGCATTATTTGTGTTGGTGTTAGGTTGGGGTAGTGCTTAACCATATGATATTTGTGTTTGTAATGATATTTGTTTATTGCAGCCTTAGTGTATTTGATAAAATGAAGCTTACTAACTAAACTTTTGGTCCCTGTGAACAGGACGAAAGAAGGAATATTGATGGGGTGCTCTCTGGATTTCCTCATCAACTTGGAGAAGCTTATATTTGGTAGTAAAGATTTTGATAATTTGGATAATTTTTGTTGTATTTCAATTTGGATAATTTAGATTTCGGTCATGTATTTGAACATTGAAGTTTTATGCTTTTTCATTTCGATAACTGATTGTAATTTAAATTTGAAGTCGGCAAAGTTTGTGATTTCAGTTTGGATTCTCAGTTTTTTTATTTTGGATCTTTTATTTTCTATTATTCGGACAATTCGGGCTGACCGTTGATCGGACCGAAATATTTCGGTCAATTCGGTCTTCGGTCAAATCGGGTTCGAACATTGGTTCGAACACACTCCACACAAATTCGGTCTGTCCGAAGACCGGACCGAATAACGCTGACCGAACCAAATAGACCGGATGCTCACCCCTAGTTAGGGATGTCGATCCCTGAGTTTGGTTTTGATGATGATATAATTGTCACGTGGTAAGTAGAGGTACGACCGGATGGTTAGAGACTGTTTTGTGGTGGCCATGATCTGGGTTCGTGTGATAAGCATGTCTATGTTTGGGATGTCTATCTCGGTTTGTTATTTTTGGGATGTCTATCCCTGGGTTCTATTTTGATCTGGCACCAGGAACAGGCTGATAACCTGGTACGACCCTAGCTTATTCGTGACGGGGCCCGGTAAAGTTAAAATTGGTAATTGGTTTTTATTTGAGTCTTTTGGTTGGGCTGTTTAGCCTGTGTTTTTGGACTTGAGTAATTTTTAGTTCCATATTGATCGTCTTTCCATTGTCGTGAGCACTTTGGACTCACCCCTCACCTGCGGGCTTTCATCCCGTAGGATGAGTTGTTCATTGTACAGGTTGATGCATTCCAGACAGGCTGTGACATTTCCCTTGGACGGGCTTGGATCCATAGTTTGCATGTGTCGCATACAGTGTTAGTGAGTTTAAGTCTTCCGCTGTGCACTGTTGTTATATTTATTGGGCCAATGAGCCGGTATTGTTATTTACGATGTTTACTATTTTGGGCCGTTGGGCCGAGATATTCTTTTATACACTGTATGCTGGGCCTTGATTGGCCGGGTCGTCACAGTTTCAGCCTGTATTTACTGTGTACGGTAAATTTGGGTCGGGGCGTTTCACATCTATTCTTTTTTCCCCCGCATTGCATTTTTTTCCTCCAGGTTTATATATGATTTTCCTATTTTTTTTTTTGCTTTGTATTTGTTTTTCTTAATTTTCAGATTGATATTATTTTCTGTTTTTTATTAGCATTGTATTTATTTTTATAAATTACAAGTTTTATATATTATTTTTCTATTTTTATTTTTTTGCATTGTATTTGTTTTTCTTAATTTTCCAGATTTATATTACTTTCGGTTTTTATTTGGTACTACAAGAAGTCGATTAGCCATGTCGAAGGTTACCCCCTGATCTTTTGGTCAAACTTAATTTACCCCCTAAAAAAAATCGGAATTTTAACTCCTGAACTTTGATATGCTCGGTTTAAACACCTATGGTTGGACCGATTCCAATTCCATTAACAGAGTTAACAGGGGCGCGGGGATTTATGACACGTGTATTAAAGGCACAATCCGGACCGTTGATTTGAATCAGGCGGCTCAATCCAGACCATCGATTTTTCAATGGAACTTGTGCCAAATAACTTCTTTCTATTTACTTCTTTTTCACATAAATAAAAACAAAACAAAACAGAGATTGTTTACACAAAAAAGAAAAAATATAAAAAAATAAAAAAGCCCAATTTTCTTCTCTGCTCACCTCGCCTTTCTCTTCCTCCTTCCTCCTTCCCCCTCCACCACACCCTCTAACCTCTATACTGGTTCCCTCTCCCTCGACTCCTCCGCTCCCGGCCAGCCGCAAGGGGAACGAAATCCAAAACCAAAGATGATAACAGGGGAAAAAAAAAAGCAAAACACAACTGGGAAGCACTAGATGCTCTGGTCATCGATTTCACGACTACACTCTGCCTCGAGTCCGACGACATTGACGCCACCATTCATCTCCTCTGGGCCCATGCTCCCTTTGTCCTCGATGATCACTGCCTCCTTTGTTTGCGAAAATAGATATGCTACTTTCGTTATTTTGGTGGCGTCGATGGGTACGAGGTAGCTGTGGCCGTAGCGGATCAAGGGGTCGGCTCGGAGGGCAAAGGTGGAGAGGTGTTCGACGCAGCAGGGGCCGTAGGTGACGTCGCCGAGGATGAAGCAGTGTGAGACGGTGACCGAGTTGGTGCTGTGGTTGTTGATTACTAGTGATTATTGGGCAATTATTGATTCTGTGCTATCCTCTATCCTTGATTATTGCGGTGTGTTGTGGATTGAATTGCTGGTGGTGGTGGAGGTATTGTTGTTGGTGGTGGCGATGCCGGTGGTTTGTTATGGTTGTAGTGGCGATTGATGATGAGGAACTAACAATGTGTAACAGCCCGGGTAAAAATTTGGATTTTTACCGGGACTGTAGAAGTCGATTTACGGTGATTTACTGTTGAATTAATCTTGGGTAATTAATTCAAGGTAAATCGGGGGTCGTTTTTCGAAACCGAAGGTTTTCCCGCGCTCGTGATTTTCCCGCGGATTTTTCGAACCTAATTTAGTATTTTTCGGGTTTCGGAATTTCTCGAAAAATCACACCGAAAAATAGCTAAGGAGGTATCGGTTATTTTCTGGACCGGATCGGACTCGCCCGTAATATGGACGATTTGCATTATTGCTCACATGCTTAATAGTAAAAAGGAAAAAAAATAATAAAAAAAAAAGAAAACAAGTTTAAAACCCGTGAAGAGAAACCAGGAGAAGGAGAGGAATAGAAGAGAGAAAAGAAGAAGAGAGAAAAAAAAGAAAGAAAGGGAGAGGAAAAAAAAATGAAAGAAAGAAAGAATAAAAAAAAATGAAGAAAAGAGAGGAAAAAAAGAAACGAGAATTAGAAAGGAAAAAGAAAAAAAAAGAAATAGGAGGAGGAGGGGCTGCTGCCGCCGCCCGCCACCACCATTCTCCTCCCCTCATCTTTTCTTTTTTTCGCCGCCACATGTGACCGGACCACCACCGCCTCTCCCTTCCTGCTCGCCTGCCGTCGCTGCTGCCAGTCACCACCGCCGCGTCTCCACCACGACAGCACACCCACGCCGCCGTTGCCGAGAGGAGATCCACGCCGTCGAGCCTCCTCTCGTCGCCAAGCCGCAGCCTCGCCTCCCGTCGCCCTCGCGCCCCCGTGTCTTCGCAACCCCGGCAGCCCGTTGTGTCGTCGCCCACGCCGTCTGCGTCGCCTGCAACAGAGGTAAGCAGGTTGAAGAAGACGCAACCCATCTTCAGCAACAGGGTCGCGGGTCGGGCTGGGTTGACCCGACGGGTCCTCGGCCTGGCCCAATACCTGTGTTGTACACGGGGCCGGTCCGCGCTGTGCACAGGCCTGTTACTGTGCACGGGCCTGTACTGTACACGGACCAGTTACTGTGCACGGGCCGCTACTGTTCATATGGCACTGTTCATCTGGGCCTGGTACTATTCACGGGCCCAGTCCAGAAATAAAAATAAAATAAATAAAATAAAATCTGGGAAAAAAAAGAGGAATATATTTATAAAATAAATATATAATCTTGGAAAAAAATATAGCTTACATAATTATACTTTCTGGGAATAATTATTTTGGCATACCTAGTATATAATTTTGTTTAGAAAATAATTACTTAGACATATTATTTTGGAAAATTAAGATAATTATGTTGTAGTTATTTTAATAATAAAATGGTAAGTATGAGTTATAGTATTTTGGAAATATGTATATATATGAAGTATATGAATGTGTTTTTCTAGAAAAATTATGACGATTATTATCTTGGAAAATTATAGTTATTTTATGAAAATATTTTGAAGAAGAGTTTTAATTAAAGTATGGTACCGAAATTATATTCGGAAATACGTACGGGTAATTATTTTCGGTAAAAGATAATAATAACGGATAGGAACCGGGATGGGTTTATTTCGTAGTATTGGCATCATAGAGTACCGAATATGTGCATTTATGTGTATGCATTGTTTTGTTGTATAGGTTATGATATCGAGCAGTTCTTGTGGAACCGGCTTTGGACCGATCGATGTTTCCAGAGTTGAGTAATCGGCTAAGGTGAGGTTAAGTAAATATTTATTTACATCCCGTGATATCAAGTTGCTGTTTGTTTACTGAGTCCAATGATGCTGGTATGATACTTTGTGGCTGTGTATGGTTTGTTGTGTGATGAATTATGTTGATAATTGTTGCCGTTGATGTTGTTGAAATTATTGTTGCTGTTGATATAATTGATGATGTTGGGATTGTGGATATAAGTAAGATTATTGTAGTTGTTGACTGTAGAATTGTGTGAGTTGAGTACCGGGGGTACTATTATGTGATGACAGTATGGTATTGATTATTATCCAGACGAGCGGAGAGGCTGCGAGCCTGCTCGGGATAATGAGATAATGGTTGGATGATAGAGATGTAGTAACTAGTCGAGGAAAAAGGAAATAATAAAATTGAATACACTTAGACATCTAGTGAGTCACAGTTAAATGTTGGAACAGCCAGATGGTAGTCTGATTTATGGTGCTGGGGGAGAGTGTGCTTGGGGTCTGCTCCCTGTCTGTACCGATTATTATTTTTAGGCGCTGGGGGAGAGTGTGCTTGGGGTCTGCTCCCTGTCTGTGCCAGTTTTACGTGGAGGTACCAGGGCGGGGTCCACGGGCTAGCTAGCTTGACTACCAGGCGACGGCCATCATTTAACTTGTGATAGGGGCCCTGATAATAAAATTGGAATAGCGTGTCTAGAATCACCAGTGTGTATTTAAGGTTCGTGAGAACCTTGGTTAATTGTTGTGTTGTGACTTGGAATAGTTACGGTGTATGTATATGTATATTTGCTTATGGGTTTACCCGGTGGGCACTTCGGACTCACCCCTCACCTGCGGGCTTTCATCCCGTAGGTTGAGTTATTTGTGGTTCAGGTATATTGCATTCCAGACAGGCTGCGGCGTTATCCCTTGGACAGGACTCGGATCCATTAGTTGCATCATGGGTTGCATACAGAGTCATTGTGAGTCGTTAAGTCTTCCGATGTGCTGTTTATTTTGTCGTTGGGCAGTAGGGCCATATTGTTGTTGCTTACAGTGTTTATGTGAGTTAAAGTCTTCCGCTGTGCATATTATTATTGTTGTTGGGCCATTGGGCCGGTTTTATTATTATTGATGTTTGTTATTTTGGGCCGTTGGGGCCGAGTTGTTGTTGTACACACTGTATGCTGAGTCATGTTGGGTTGGGTCGTCACAATTCCGGCACGTGTTTACTGTGTACGGTAAATACGGGTCGGGGCGCTTCACAATGGATTTCAAAATCATGACAAGAAAAATAGCTTTTTTTCTCTTCTGTAGGGAGAATTGACGTTGTTGTTGTGATTTTGGGGGTGGAGGTGGGGGTGGTGGTAGTGATGGTGATGGTGATGGTGGTGGCGACGGCAGCTGTGATGCTTGATGGTTGTAGATTTTCCTTTCCATAATTTTTATTCTTTATTAAAAAATAAAGTAACCAAAAAAGAAATTTTATCAATTGTTCAAGAATTTGTTATTCTCGTCTAATTTCTTTTTTTTCTTTTTCTTATCATTTAAATATTTTATTTTTGTTTTGTTTTTTTAAAAACTAATAATTAAATGGCCAAATTATTAAATCCTTTTTTCTCTTTTCCATAAAAATTTTTGTATTTTTTTAAAATAAAATAAAAAAAGAAATTTTATCAAATCGGTTGAAAAGAAATTTTTTATTTTCCATAATTTTTTTTAAAATAAAATTTCCAAAGAGAAAATTTCCTCAAAAAAAAAAAGAAATTATATCAACCGTTCAAGAATTTGTTATTCTCATCTAATTTCTTTCTCTTTTTTCCCTTTTACTATCATTTAAATATTTTATTTTTCCTTTGTTTTCTAAAAAAACTAATAATTAAATGACTAAAGCCTTAAATCCTTTTTTTCTCTTTTTTCATAAAATTTTTATATTTTTTAAAAATAAATAACAAAAAAAGAAATTTTATCAAACTGTTGAAATCTTGTCATGTGTCAATCATATATGTATTCCGTTAAGCCAACTAACACAAATGGGCTTGTAGCTCATTAGCACTCTTTTGTGAAAAGCATAAGAGGGGTGAGGTTTCGAGTTCGAGTCTCACTCTCCTCGACTAGTATTAAGAAAAAAAAAAGCCATAACACCAACACAAATACCCTAACGAAAATGAGTTAAAATGAAAAATTATAAAATTCAGGGGGTCAAATTTCGGTTTTGTTTTTTCAGGGGGTAAGTCAGGTTTGACCAAAAGATGAGGGGGTAAAATGTATTGAACCCCATGTCGAAGTAAAGTTTTTTTTGGTCTCCCTCTCTTTTGAAGTAAGTAAAACTCAATTAACCGTCATAATAATATGTTCTACATGCAAACTAATTGCCTAAGAGTTATTTAAGACGTAACTTCAAAAACGATTTTATTTATGTAATATGCGCGCAAAAAAGAAAAGATTTATTTAAGTACATATAATATAAGTCTGGTTGTGTCACGTGTCAATCCAAAAATCATCCTTGCACCAACTTGAAAGTATTTTTTTCCACTTCCTTTTTTTTGCTTCCGCACTGGTGTCCTTTAAGGGATAATAACTGGCCCAGACTAATCCAGCTCATGGCATGATTGGAGTCATAAAGATTGGCGCCACTAACCCCTAGAGTGTTGTGTTCCCAAGACTCGAATTCGAGATCCTTTGGTTAAGCTAAAACAACTCCAACCAGTTGATCCCTTGGTTAAGCTTGAAAGTATTTTTTTCCACTTTCTAACTCCACTTGACTACTCTCTCTCCCATGCGCTTTTTGTTTTTGATCAAAAGAATTTTTTTTTTCAACAGATGCTCAAAAGGAAGCTAGAGACAATAGGCATTAATAGTTTTTCACAAAAAAAAAGCATTAACACTAACGTATAATCATGCCTCCTATATCTTCTCATGTAAATTTACGTTTAATAGGACAATAATAATTGGATAATATCCACATTTAGTTTACTTTTTATGTTAGGATAATAATTGGATAATATTTATAATCAGTTTGTTGGTATAATTCAAAAACTTGAATAATTATACCTACACTATTTTGTTGTCATTAAAAAAAAAAGACAATCACAACAATAGAAAAGAAATTGACAATCTCATTTTTATTGTTTATTTTATGCGTGCATATATAAGTATCACTCACAATAAGAGATAACAAACTATAGATAAAATTTTGTTTAAACTTTAATGTATAGCATAGATGGCTTGCTATTTTTTATTTAAAATCAAGTTGCACATTTTTTTATTAGGTATTAGAAGTTACTAATTAAGTAATTCTGTTTGACATGACATACACAACAAGCTTTAATATTTGACATGTTATAATTTAGACTTTAGAGATCCACTTATGTTTATCTGCTTACAACATTTTTGCTCCTTTTTTTTTTAAAAAAAGAAGTTTGTGAGATAATAATATTAGATAACGGCATGATATTTTCATGGAAAGCCTTTATTAGGCTTATCTAATTTTTCATAGAAGAATAAGAATTCCTTGCTATGGTGTGCCATACAGTTAGACATGATGGCAGCTGAAATTAAAAAAGCCATTACAAGAGTTTTCCACTTATGATTTTTTTTTGTTTTCACAAAATTTCTAGAAATGTAAAAGCAACAAAAATATATTTATCGCCTCAAAAAATGTTAAAATTAGTTTTTAAAAAGTTTTTTTTACTTTATCTTTTCTAAAAACATAATCTCCACCCAATTATATTATGAAATGAATAATATAGGTCATAATTTGTCTTTGAAATCTTCAACAAAGAAAAAATGCAAGTCACAAACATATAAATTATTTTGTTATTTTATATTTTGATTTTGAGAAAATAAAATTTGGGATAAATCTGCATCTTTACTAATTTTATTTCATTATTTTTCCACATATCTATTCTGATAACATTTATTTTTACAGTTTATTTAGTAATTATTAGTACTCTTAACCATATATAAATTCATAAATTCCTATAATATCTACGAAGATAAAAGGACATTTCAAAAAAATTATATTATAATTACTCATCAAAAGAGAATTGAAAAGAATCTTTTTTTTAGTTTTATTTCTTTGTAGAAAAATAAAGAAATAAAAAATTAGAAATTTTATTAAAAATTTTAGCACTTTTGAAATTTTTCATAAAAATTTAGAGGAGAAGCAAACCATAATATTTTTGGGTAACAAATGGCCTCTTAATCAATAGTGGCGAGGTAAATTTTGAAACGCCCCGACCCGTATTTACCGTACACAGTAAACACGTGCCGAAACTGTGACGACCCAACCAAAATCAAGCCCAGCATACAGTGTATACAACAGAAACTCGGGCTCAACAACCCAGAATAAAAACAAAGATAACATCATATATGGCCCAATGGCCCAACAATAGCAAAAACAATGCACAGCGGAAGACTTAATAACTCACAAGACACTGTATGCGACACTGATGCAATCTATGGATCCAATTCCTGTCCAAGGGATAACGCCGCAGCCTGTCTGGATTACACCAAACCTGTACCACAAATAACTCATCCTACGGGATGAAAGCCCGCAGGTGAGGGGTGAGTCCGAAGTGCTCACAACCATGGATAGACGATCAATATGCAACACTAAAAATTACTCAAGGCCGAAAAGAAGCAAAAGCCGCCAAAAACACCAAACCGAGAGACAAGACCCAAAACTGGTCGAAGACCAAAAAGACTAAAACAGAAATCCAATTTTTTCCAATTTTATCTTTCCAGGCCCCGTCACAGATAAGCTAGGGGTCAGACCTGGTTATCAACATATTCTGGGTGCCAGACCAAATCCAGAGAACCCAGGGATCGACATCTCAAAAATACGAACCCAGGGATAGACATCCCAAAAATAATCACGGGATAGACATCCCAAGCATAGACATGCTTATCACAAGTAACCCAGGTCAAGGCCACCACGAAACAGTCTTAAACCATCGAGTCGTACCTCTACTTACCACGTGACAATTATATTATCGACATTAAAATCAAATCACATGGATCAACATCCCTAACCAAAATACGGGGATAGAAAACCCTATCCAGAATCAAGGATCGACATCCTTATCACAAATTATTATTCATTCCATTAATCTTATACCAAAAGACTCAAAGATAAATACCCAAAAACCAATCAAGATACTGGGATAAACATCCCGACAACAAATCAAGACCATGGGATAAACATCCCGAAACAAACCACAGCAAATGCAACATCAGCAGTGCAAGAAACATCAAATACAATAACCGAGTAATATAGGCACATATAGAAGGAAATCCATCCTCACCTTGGCCGATTACTCAACTCCGGAGACAATGACCGGTCCGACGCCGGCTCCTCGGGAAACTGCCCGATATCATAACCTATACAACAAAATAATATATACACATAAATGCACATAATCGGTATGCTATGATGCCAATACTGCGAAATAATGTAACGACCCGGGTAAAATTTTTGAGATTTTTACCAAGCCGTTTTGACTTTTACGCTGGTTAATAAAATTTTATCGCGGTTAATTAAAAATTTTACCAAACCGGGTCAATTTTTAATATTTACACTATTATTTTTACAACTCTCAAAATTATCATTATTGTTAATATTGTTACCATAATTATTAATTTCCTAATCAAAATTTATAACAATACTTCTATTACTATTTTAGCCGGGAAATTCTTGTTGCAATAAATTACTAATTATAATTTAAAAAGAAATTTAAACACCGTAATTCGAGGATTCTATCGGGCCGAGCTTTTCCGAGAGTTTTTTCGGGAATAACCGAGCTTCGTTTCGAACACTAAGGATAGGCGACATTCTGGAGTTTCTTTCGATAACCGAGCCTCGGAACTATTTTCCAAGGATTACTCGGGACTTCTGAGCCTCCTCCAAGGCTTACCGAGCCTCGGTTTTCAAAACCGGGACTTGAACAACGCTTAGGAGAATTAATCGGATTTTCCAAGCCCAAGTTGTATTTTCGGGCTCGGGACGGAAATCCGGTTCGGCCAATCGTGGCTTGCCACGTGGCCACTCTTCTTTTCTTCCCTCTTTTCTTTCTTCTCTCTCCCGTTTTTCTTCGTCCGGCCCCACCACTTTCTTCTTTCTCCTCTTGTCTTTTCTTTCCATTTTCTTCCCCTCTCTCCACGATTTTCTACACACCGGCCCCCATCTTTTCTCCTCTTTTGTTTTTTGTTTTCTTCTCTTCTCTTCCCCACACATCCCTCTCTCCCTCAATCATTTTCCTCCACAATTATTTTCTCTGCTTCAATTCGTTTCCTCTGCCATCTCCCCCTCCTGCAACCTTCACCTCGCCTTTCCCCTTCTCCGTCCACACACGCGCCTCCCGTCACCACCGCCGGCCACACCACCACCCTCCTCTTGCTTCTCCTTCCTCCTCCTTCGTTGTCGAGGCCGCCGTCTCCCTTCCCCATCAACCACCAACCTTTCTTTCTCACCCCTTTGTTCTTCTCCACCTCAACGTCGTCGAAGCCGCCACCAACCCAAGACGAGCACAGGAGACCCGATCCCACTCTCCTCTGCTTTCCTCAAATCCACCGCCACGACGAGATCGACATCGCCGCGAGACAGGGCTCAAGCCTCCACCGTGCCCAGGCCCGACCTCCTCTCCCTCCACCTCTGACGCGTCGCCGGCCAGACGAGGAGAGCCACCTGAGTCCTCCCCGACCTGCTGCTGCCGACAGCCACACACCGCCGCCTCTGAGCCAGCAGCAGGACCGACAACGCTCGCTACTCACAACTAGAGCCCGAGACGCCGTAGGGGCAAGCTGCTGCTCGCGTGACCTTCCTTGCCTTCTATCTGCAGTCGTCGCCGCCATCGGGGTAAGTGGTCGTTGCCACCGAAACCTCTCCTTCCTTTGTGTCTTTTCTCAATCCGATATGTGATTGACGGCTGAGTATGTTTGCTTGTTGTGGGTTTGTGGATTTTGTGGTGACGGTGGATGCGTATAGGCATGATGTCGCCGGTGGGGCTGCTTTGGTTGTGGGTTTTGGTGTTTTGGGTTGTGGATACTGCCATGTGGTGGAGGTTCGGTCACCGGAGCATGGCTGTGGGAATGGTAGCAGTGTTAGTGGCTGGGTTGTTGGTAGTTTCGTTTGGTGGTTTGGGTATTCTGCTGGGTGGTGGACAGTAACCGGACTGTGGCCGTGAACAGCAATCCGTGTGTTGAAAAGTTTTGGGTTGCGTGAACAGTGCTTGGCCGGAATCCGACGAGGTTCCGGCAGTCCGGGAATTTTCCGGCGAGCCCGGAAACGAACCTTTTTGGTAATTCCGAGCCTTTGGACCATATGCATTCTAACGGACCTTGGACGATAACAAACCCGGACATTGAACGACCTTAATTAAACAATTGATTAGTTTAATCTTAACCTATGATTTTATATATGCTTAGCTTTTTATTTTGATTTATGCATTTATCTAAATTACGTTTTTATTTAATTTTCCGATTGGGCTATTATGAAGGCCCATAGCATTTTAATTTCCGGTTTAATTCTATTTACGTCTATCTGGGCTCGCAAAGGCCCATTGAATTTACGGTTTTATTGGGCTAATTATAATAAAAGGCCCATATTGTTTAATTTAATTAAGTCTTTTATTTAATTAGTTCGAAGTTGTTTTAATTATTTTCTCCGATGGACTAAACGCAAGTGAAGGTCCCCTGGGTTTAATTTCCTAATTATGTTAATACGATTCTAATACGTTTAAATAACGTTCCTCTGGGCTAGAATAATAATAGGCCCATACCTTATTTTATTTACCAACTTTATACTTACATATATATACTATCAATATTTCTGTTGGCTAAATAATATTATGCCATAATGGGTTACAAATATATATTTTTGGCTTATATATATAATTAAGTAACTGATGATTTGGTATACGGATTATAAACAATATTATTTATAAATTTAACTATGTATTTATAAGTCTTTTATATATGACCCGTATAAAATCATTTTATGACTAAGTTATGTTTTATTAATTTACCATAAATATTATATTGACATAGTAGCGGTAATATTATTTTGATTATATGTCTAAGACTTTATTCTACTAAATATTATAATATTTCGACCGCTAACTCTGTTACCGCTTACACCCTATTTAAAATTATCGGATATATATATATATATATATTATTCATATACCATTTGGACGTATTTAACGGTACCACTATTTTATAATTAATTCTTACTAAACGTATATATGGTTATTACTATTATTATTATTTTATCGAGGATAAGTACTTATGAAATATTATTTACTCTGGTATGTTACCAAAATATGATTTATACGATGTATCTATGTATAAACATGTTTTCTTGTCATAAGCGACCTAAGGGCCGGGATATCAGCTTGGGCGCTCGGTTTCGGTTTTTGACTTAAACAAGTACACTTAATATAACCGCTGGATTTAATTAATTGCCACCAAGTTGGTTGAACTGTTTGGTAATAAGATAATTGTGGAGATAATAAAATGAACAGATAAGCCGTCTAAATACTGTTAAACCTGTATCATGCATAATCATCTTGTTGGTGCGTTATAAGTGATATTGTTGCCATATATGTATATAGGGACATTGAGGTTTGACCGGATATCAGTTTCAGAGACACATCAGGTGAGGATGGATAACCTTGGATATGTGCCCTTAATACTGTGTTTGTTTTATTGTTTGATTGACTGCTGAATTGATTATTCGACTGTTATTTGATTGCTGTGGAATTTGTTGATGCTGTTGTTGGATTATGTTTAGACTTGTGGATACTGTGTTGAATAATGCTGAACTGCTGGCTGTGATTAAATGACGTTATGAGTCTGTTGATGAGTTGATCTGAAAAATAATCTGGAATAATGGAAAGTTGGATAATTGAGAATAGAGTAATGGAACTGGACTGAACTTGAGATGATGATATAATTGTCACGTGGAAAGTAGTGGTACGACTAGATGGTTAGAGGCTAGTTCTGTGGTGTCATGGCCTGTTGGGTTGGTTGTTGGATGATGTTGTTATTGGGATGTTGATCCCGGATTTGTGATATTGGGATGTTGATCCCGGATTTGTTGATATTGGGATGTTGATCCCGGATTTGTGATATTGGGATGTGGATCCCGGATTGTGATTTGGCCTGGCATCCGGAATTAGTTAATAACCAGGAACGACCCTAGCTTGTCCTGTGACGGGGCCCGTAAGATAAAATTGGTAATAATAATAAATATTCTTTTGGTCTTGGCTCAGTTGTGTTTTGGTAGAGTCTTTGTGTTGTGATTGTCTGTGCTTACTTCGAAAGTATTATGGTTGATTACATATCTCTATTTATCCTTCGTCGGTGAGCACTTCGGACTCACCCCTCGCCTGCGGGGTTTCATCCCGTAGGTAAAGTTGTTTGTAGTGCAGGAACGTACGGGGCAAGCTGCGGCGCACCCCTTGGGCAGGACTCGGATCCATTAGTTGCATCGGGCTTTGCATATGTTGCTATTGAAATAAAAATGCTTCCGCTGTGCTGTTGTTATTGAGATTCCCGAAGTCGGGTGTTATGCTTTTGTTGTTGGGCCGATGGGCCGATTTTCTGTTATATTACACAGTTTGTGCCACGTGTCGGCACTGTTGTTGTTGATCACTGTATGTCGGGTAAATTTAGGTCGGGGTGTTTCAAATAATCCCATCCCGGTTACATATCTTTTATTATCATCTTTTTCCAAAAATATATCGTATGCATATAAGGTTACAAAAAAATATATTTCCAAAACTATTAAATCAAAAAAATTTCATAAAATAATATATTTTTTCAAAATAATAATTACCATAATTTCCCTGAAAAATAATAACGTATTTATAATTTCCAGAAAATATATATATAGTATTTATCTTTTTCTAAATATATAATAATATTTTCCAACACAAAATATAATTACCTTTAATTTTCCAAGTACATATATATATATTTCCACAACCATAATTTTCCAGGAAAAATAATATATGTATTTAAAATTTTAGAAATTATTTCATGGTACATATATATTTTTCTAAATAATATTAGTTTTTTTCCAAAGCATAACTTAATTATTTATCAAAGTATATATAATTATATTTTCTCAAAATATCAGAATTAATTTGATCATAATTTTCTCGGAGTGAATATATATAACTTTTTTTTCAGAAATACATTTAATATAAACCTTTTTTTAATCAGAAATATATATATTATTATTTCTTTTTTTTTAAGTCTGGGCCAGCCCATAAGAATTCTGGGCCAACCCAGACCATGTCACTCCCGGCCCAACACCTCAAGCCCACCGACAAACCCCAACCCAACTGGGTCAGCCCAGACGAATCCGGGTCGGACCCAATCCACTAAACGGGGTCGTCCTCAACCCGAGGTAGCTCACCTTGGCGGGACGGCGGCGATGACGAGCCGGGGCAAGGATGGCTGCAGGCGAGCGGCGACAAGGTGGAGGCGGCGTCGTCGGCAGCAGGGGCAAGGGTCTTGCCCGGCGTTCTGGATCGGGTTCGTGGAAGGCAGAGACAAACTCGTCACCAGCATCGCGTGGAAGTGGAGACGCGACTGCTGTTGGCGGTGCGACGCAATGAGCGAACGGCAGAGTCGCGGGAACAGAGGCGAGGCAACGGGGTGGAGGCTGCAACTGGACGGCGCGGCAACGGTGATGGTTCGACTGGTGAAGGCGGTGGATCGGTGGAGGTGGTGTGGGTGGCCGGCGGCAGCTCTTCCCCTCTCCTTTTTTTTTTTCCCCTATTTTCTCACTTCCCGATTTCCTCTTTTTTTTTTTCTTTTCTCTCCATTTTTTTCCTCTTTCTTTTCTCTCCCTCTCTTTCTCTTTTTTTTCTTTCTTCTTCGTTTTTTTCCTCTCTTTTTCTCTCTTCTTTCTTTTCTCTTTTTTTTTTCCTTCTTCTCTTCCTCCCCCCTTCCTCTTCACCGGCTTTAAACCATTTTTTTTTACTATTTGACATGTGAGCTTCAATAATGCAATTATCTGGAGCGAGTCCGGTCCGGACCAGAAAATAACTGAAACCCCCTTAGTTATTTTCCGGTGTGATTTTTTCTGAGAATTCCGGGACCCGAGAAAATACCAACTTAGGCCCAAAAAATCCACGAAAAATCACGAGCGCGGAAAAACTCTCGGTTTCGAAAAACGACGCCCGATTTACCTTGAATTAATTATCCAAGATTAATTCAACGGTAAATCACGGTAAAAAGACTTTTACAGTCCCGGTAAAAATCCAAAATTTTACCCGGGCTGTTACAGTCTACCCACCTTAAAAAAATTTCGTCCTCGAAATTCCGTCTTATCCGTGGGTCCTACCATGATAAGCTTCTGGCACACTCTGCTAGGTTTCCAAACACAACATGAGATACCGCTTATACGCTTAAGCGACATCTCATCCGCTTATAAATACCAAACCTCATAACTGAGACACTCACTCTCAGTCATGGACTCTCCACTCCGATCTCGAACTACCTCAGACTCTGAGAACAACAGCTACATCGGCGGCACTGCTTTCCCGACAAGCTCCGATGAAGAACCACGAAGAAGCGGTTCAAAACCAACATCATCGGCCTGAAGGAACACATGGTCGTCTCTAGCAGACGGCGAAAGAACCGTGCTCCCAAAGAAGCTGAGGATCGAAAGGGAAAAGCAACGGCTGAAAGTAGCACTGCGCAGCAGACTCTGACGCAGCTGAACGTCTCACGAAAGAAGATTTGGCGCAGATAGAACTGGCGTGCGCGGAGCTCTTCCCTCACATGAAAAATGTCCAAAAACTTGTAAAAGATCTTGAGAAGCAAGTAGCTCCATAGAGTACTTCTTCTCCTGTTGTAAAACTGTTATAAATTAAATAAAATAAGTTCCTTTTTAAATCAAAATCTCTTGTTAAACAGAAAAAATAAAACATCTCAAAGCAAAACAAAAATCAACTATAAGAATATAAAATCAAATATAAAGAAATTAAAAACAAAACTCCTTTAACAAAATCAAAACATAAAGAAGTTAAAACAAAACATATTTTCATGATCGGCGCTCGTATCGGACGTAAACACCCTCGAACCAAGAAACGTAACACGCACAACTGACGGTGACGTCCGTTTCCCTCGTGGAAAAGACATCCGTTAACTCGCACGGTGACGATCACGAGAGTGTCCTGTGTCCCTCGAAAGAGACGTACCCATTTGTTCACAAATTCCGCATGAGCCAAAAACGTCTGTCAAGCCTCGTATCTCTCCACGATGTCCGAACAGCTGTATGCTTGTCACACATGCGCTCTACTCGAGGTGTGGCCCCATCAGTCTAGCCTCAACGGTCACGGATGCATGTGATAAGAGATGCAAGAAAATATAGTAAAACCATGATAAGAAACGCAAAGGTAGCCAGGGTGTAAGAAATCGTGAGTTGGAAAAGAGCTGAAAAACACTGGCATTTGTAGCCCGAAAAACGTATAAAGTAACGAAGCAATAAATAAAGCAACGGAAAAATTTCAAAAAGCAAATCTTGAAAATCGAAAACAGTAATCACGCTCCCCATAAGAGTATAAATGAAACGGAGCGGTGAGGTGTAAATCATCAAAAGCATCTAAAAGCAAACAACGCTCAGGCAAACAAAACCACAAAACTCTGAAAAACAAAACACCAACACGTCCCAACACAATGCCTGCTCCCTCATCCGTCTTCTTCGTCGAAGGTGCCAACCTAGGCAGAAGAAACTGACTGGCCTACAGCATGATCAACGAACGTCCAGAAGAACTACCGAACGAGCTCGACAGAATGCCACGTCTGGTCTTCGTCGATGAACTCTACTCGTTGAGGTTCTTTGTCACTCCCATGGAAGAGACGTTCTTCCTAGAGGACCATGGAACCCTGAGGACCTCCTTCTACGGCTCGGCAAACTCCGTCATGTTCTTCATCTCTGTAAGACTTTAGGAGTTCAACCTAGAGCCACTTGCCAATTCCCGGAGCAAGGCGCCTACTACCAGCTCTCGATGACTGCCCAAAGCATGCCCATAATGACTCGATTACCTCCAACTTGGCCAAAGGCTCGACTACTGGTGTGGAACTGCAGAGAAGTCGCAAGGCGTTCCCAGGAGTTCTCGCGTACCCTGAGGGACTTGAAGAACCAATACAAGCCCAACATGGTTCTTCTCACGGAGACCCAATGGCAACCTGAAGACGATCACGGTCTCATCCCACTCCGGTTCCCTGCAGCAAACCGGTTCGAGCTTCCCGACCAGAACAACGCAGGCGGCATGTGGTTCTCATGGAGCGACAGGATCACGGTCAACATCAACAATGACCTCAACAACTTCAGGGTCAACGTCGTTCCGAGGCGATGAATGTATTTTCCTTTTTATAAAATATCAAAGTAATTTCTATGTTTGTAATGAAAATATTAGCAATATTAATAATATTTATATTTTCGCTTATTCATGGCATCAATTACCTCTTACGTGAATGTTCTGCGACAGCTGGTGTCCCTTGACTGGATCCATAATGCACTAACTAAAATGATATAATTTAATAAACAAATGGAGCGAACTATGCAAACAAGAACAACAACACACAAAGACTGCCCAACAAGACCTAACGCCCACTCCGCTACCAAAATAAAACGCCCCGACCCGTATTTACCGTACACAATAAACACGTGCTGGAACTGTGACGACCCAACCAAAATCAAGCCCAGCATACAGTGTATACAACAGAAACTCGGGCTCAACAGCCCAGAATAAAAACAAAGATAGCATCATATCTGGCCCAATGGCCCAACAATAGCAAAAACAATGCACAGCGGGAGACTTAATAACTCACAAGACACTGTATGCGACACTGATGCAATCTATGGATCCAAGTCCTGTCCAAGGGATAACGCTGCAGCCTGTCTGGATTACACCAAACCTGTACCACAAATAACTCATCCTACGGGATGAAAGCCCGCAGGTGAGGAGTGAGTCCGAAGTGCTCACAACCATGGATAGACGATCAATATGCAACACTAAAAATTACTCAAGGCCGAAAAGAAGCAAAAGCCGCCAAAAACACCAAACCGAGAGACAAGACCCAAAGCTGGTCGAAGACCAAAAAGACTAAAACAGAAATCCAATTTTTTTCAATTTTATCTTTCCGGACCCCGTCACGAATAAGCTAGGGGTCAGACCTGGTTATCAACATATTCCGGGTGCCAGACCAAATCCAGTGAACCCAGGGATCGACATCCCAAAAATACAAACCCAGGATAGACATCCCAAAAATAATCACGGGATAGACATCCCAAGCAAAGACATGCTTATCACAAGTAACCCAGGTCAATGCCACCACGAAACAGTCTTAAACCATCGAGTCTTACCTCTACTTACCACGTGACAATTATATTATCGGCATTAAAATCAAATCCCAGGGATCAACATCCCTAACCAAAAATACCGGGATAGACATCCCTATCCAGAATCAAGGATCGACATCCTTATCACAAATTATTATTCATTCCATTAATCTTATACCAAAAGACTCAAAGATAAATACCCAAAAACCAATCAAGATACTGGGATAAACATCCCGACAACAAATCAAGACCATGGGATAAACATCCCGAAACAAACCACAACAAATGCAACATCAACAGTGCAAGAAACATCAAACACAAAAACCGAGTAATATAGGGACATATAGAAGGAAATCCATCCTCACCTTGGCCGATTACTCAACTCCGGAGACAATGACCGGTCCGACGCCGGCTCCTCGGGAAACTGCCCGATATCATAACCTATACAAGAAAACAATATATACACATAAATGCACATAATCGGTATGATATGATGCCAATACTGCGAAATAATCCCATCCCGGTTACATATCTTTTATTATCATCTTTTCCGAAAATATATCATATGCGTATAAGGTTACAAAAAAATATATTTCCAAAACTATTAAATCAAAACATTTTCATAAAATAATATATTTTTTTCCAAAATAATAATTACCATAATTTCCCTGAAAAATAATAACGTATTTATAATTTCCAGAAAATATATATATAGTATTTATCTTTTTCTAAATATATAATAATATTTTCCAACACAAAATATAATTACCTTTAATTTTCCAAGTACATATATATATATTTCCACAACCATAATTTTTCAGGAAAAATAATATATGTATTTAAAATTTCAGAAATTATTTCATGGTACATATATATTTTTCTAAATAATATTAGTTTTTTTCCAAAGCATAACTTAATTATTTATCAAAGTATATATAATTATATTTTCTCAAAATATCAGAATTAAATTGATCATAATTTTCTCGGAGTGAATATATATAACTTTTTTTTCAGAAATACATTTAATATAAACCTTTTTTAATCAGAAATATATATATTATTATTTCTTTTTTTAAGTCTGGGCCAGCCCATAAGAATTCTGGGCCAACCCAGACCATGTCACTCCCGGCCCAACACCTCAAGCCCACAGACAAACCCCAACCCAACTGGGTCAGCCTAGACGAATCCGGGTCGGACCCAATCCACTAAACGGGGTCGTCCTCAACCCGAGGTAGCTCACCTTGGCGGGACGGCGGCGATGACGAGCCGGGGCAAGGATGGCTGCAGGCGAGCGGCGACAAGGTGGAGGCGACGTCGTCGGCAGCAGTGGCAAGGGTCTTGGCTGGCGGTCTGGATTGGTTTCGCGGAAGGCAGAGACAAACTCGTCACCGGCGTCGCGTGGAAGTGGAAACGCGGCTGCTGTTGGCGGTGCGACGCAACGAGTGAACGGCAGAGTCGCGGGAACGGAGGCGAGGCAACGGGGTGGAGGCTGCAACTAGACGGCGCGGCGACAACGATGGTTCGACTGGTGAAGGCGGTGGATCGGTGGAGGTGGTGTGGGTGGCCGGCGGCAGCTCTTCCCCTCTCCTTTTTCTTTTTTTTTTCCCCTATTTTCTCACTTCCCGATTTCCTTTTTTTTTCTTTCTTTCTTTTTTTCTCTCCCTCTCTTTCTCTTTTTTTTTTCTTTCTTCTTCTTTTTTTTTTCCTCTCTTTTTTCTCTCTTTTTTCTTTTCTCTTTTTTTTTTCCTCTTCTCTTCCTCCCCCCTTCCTCTTCACAGGCTTTAAACCATTTTTTTTACTGTTTGACATGTGAGCTTCAATAATGCAATTATCTGGAGCGAGTCCGGTCCGGACCAGAAAATAACTGAAACCCTCTTAGTTATTTTTCGGTGTGATTTTTCTGAGAATTCCGGGACCCGAGAAAATACCAACTTAGGCTCGAAAAATCCACAGAAAAATTACGAGCGCGGGAAAACTCTCGATTTCGAAAAACGACGCCCGATTTACCTTGAATTAATTATCCAAGATTAATTCAACGGTAAATCACGGTAAAAAGACATTTACAGTCCCGGTAAAAATCCCAAATTTTTTCCTAGTAAAAAATCTTAATGAATGAAATAAATATTTTTTGTTGTTAAAAAAATAAGTAAGTAGATATGTAACGACCCGGGTAAAATTTTTGTGATTTTTACCAAGTTGTTTTGACTTTTACGGTGGTTAATAAAATTTTATCGCGGTTAATCAAGGATTTTACAAACCCGAGTCATTTTTTTTCATCATTTTCATTATTACTTTGACAACTCTCAAAATTATTATTATTATTACCATTAGTAATTTTATTCTCCTAATCAACATTTGTAGTAATAATACTATTATTTTGCTATGATACTTTTGTTACAATAACTTACTGATTATAATTTAAAAATAAATTTCATCTTTTATTTCTATGATATTTAATAAATCAATCTTTGGAAATTTATTTTGAATTTTATAAAAGAGTAATTGTTAAACCCATGTAATTTTGCATTTTTACCAGTATCGTAAATAATTTTTATACAGTGATTTACCATTAAAATTAATCTTGGGTAATTAATTTATGGTAAATCGAGCATTGGATTCCGAAGCCGAGCCTTGTCCCACGTTCGGGATTTTCCTGCGGATTTTACGGACCCAAGTTGGAATTTTTTGGGTCCAGGAATCTTCAGAAAAGTCAGGTTTATTCTCGAGTTTACGGACCAGAAATAAAGGTAAGGGGTATATTAGATATTTTCTGGTCTAGGCGGGTCACACCTCACATGCTGCATAGTAACTGCATGATTGAGTTTTTGCAGCCGCCTTCTCCTGTAATGCTTGTGACTGCTTGCTTTTCCCTGTGACACCAGTGAGCTGCCTATTTAACCAGTGCCTTATACCATGTTTTTCTTGCCTATATAACTGTGCTTACATTCTGCTACCAGTACACACACCATACCATCTCCTTCTTCTTCCTGCTACCTGCAAAACCATAGCCAGCTCTTTCTTCATTTCTTGGAACACACAGTGCAACCAAACCCAGTGTAAAAAAAACACACACACACACACACAAGCAACCAAAACCACGTCGTTTTGGACACCTCAATACGCATCTCCTCTTCTTTTCTTCTCTTCTTTTTCCTCGCGTGAACCGAGGCACACTACCCGAGAACACCACCACCATCGCCTCCACCTACCTTGCTGTCGTCGCTGCCACCACCACCCGACATCGTCAACATCACCTGCAGCCACCATCAACCTCATCAGCCGCCATCGCCGCCATCTCTTCCCCTTCCCTTGCTTCTCCTCCTCCTCGCCCTCCTCGCCGTCGCGCCCAACCAGCAGCGCAGCCGGCTGGACGAGACAACCAGGCAAACGACCCGCCTGCCTCCCTACTCTTCCTCCCTCGACTGCCGCCACCAGCTCTCCTCCTCTTTACCGCGCCGCCCCTCGACGCCTCGCTCAGCCCTTCACCCGCCGACGACGCCGAGCCACAACAGCAGTGATTCGTGCCTCCTCGTCGCCTTCCTCTGATCGCCTGCTCGCACCGCCCTTCACCGGCAGCCAGCGCCACCTTTGTTCTCATCGCGTCGCGCCTCCACCTACCGTCGTCCTCGCCTCCTCTCAAGTGGTGAGTGACTCGCTGGATGCGGGTTGAATTGATGGCCGAGGAAGCCTATGGGTGGCCCTGAGAGTTTGGCCCAGACTTTAGACTGGGTTGAACTAGGGGACCTGCTCATGGACTTGTGAGTTGGCCAAATTCTTGAATACAAGAGATTTTGTTAACGGGAAAATAATAGTAATAATGGCAATGACTAAAATGATAAAAATGAATGATAGTACTATACATTATATTTTCTAGAAAGTAAAAGGAATATAAGCACATATATAATTTTGGGAAATGTAGACAAGATATATGTATATAAGTATTATAAAGTAAAATAAAGGATATAACCCGGGAATAGAAATTATTTATGGTATTACAACAATTACATGCATATCATCAGGTTGTGCATTTATGTGATTTTATGATACATCCAGGTGAAGAGAATGTGAACGTGGGCTTGGAACCGTGGAAGAAATTCACGAGGAATTTATCGGCCAAGGTGAGGTTGCATATACGTCATTCCACCCGTGATAGGCGGGATGGTTGGTCTTGGAACTACATAGGTTCCATTGCATCTTATGGTTATTGTTGTTGATATCTTTGTGATATTTGTTGATATTTGTTGTCAGGATGGATAACCCTTGATATGTGCCTGTAATGCTTTGTGTGCTTTGTTGTTTGATTGAATTGCTGAGATGGTCATTGTTGGTTATTTGACTGCTATAGCTGTTATGGTTGTTGGATTGTGTTATTGGTTCCTGTATATTGTGTTGAGATTGATGTTGAACTGTTGACTAGTCCTCAGTTTAGTCGGTTGACCGTGGTCGGCATAGGTTGCCAATTTGCGGGTGTTAGTTGATGTCGTTGGTCGTGAGTAGTCTATTGTTGTTGGCATCGGTTGCCAGTTGTCCTTTGTTTGTTGTCGGCTTCTTTTGATAATTGTCAGATGAGTTTCACTTGTCGTTTCTGATCGGATATTGAGATATGTTGGTTGTCGGTTGTGGTCGACAGTTGGGTGATTGTCATTTTTAAGGGTATGTTGATACCCAGAGATTGAGCATAATGAGTATTACTGTTGTTGTGGTTACGAGTTGTTGTGGTGCTTGCTGATGCCGTGTTGTGTTGTGATTCTACTCGGAGACTGACTTGTGATGTTGATTGGGTATGGTCCGTGCTGGTTGCCTGCTACCTAGTGAGCGAGGCTCACGTGATTTTGAGATTGTTTTGTTTGGGTACCGGGTTTGATGATCGGCAAGCACAGTAAAGGTATGTTATCATACGATGAGGAACCTCAGTAGAGTATGTATTGTATAGTCTGTTGAGACTGGGTCGGTTACCCAACATGTGGTTAAGTCAAGGTGTCCTGGTCGTGCTCTAGAGGGATTTGGTGTTTCTCATATTTTACAAGAACAGTCAGTATTAGATGGTCTGAAACGCCCGTGTCCCAATTTATTAATATAAGTTATAAATTAATTATAGATTGACCAAATTGCCCTTATCATTCCCGGGACACCCGTATCCCAAATTATCCATTAAAGAATATATAGCATGTGAAAAGACCAAAAAGCCCTTCTACCCGGGATACAATATCAACAACATAATCAATGAACAATTGTACAACAAATTACACAAAACGAGTATGCAGCGAAAGACTATACGTATGATAACGTGTATGCAGTGAACCCTATGGATCCGACCCGAGGAGAGGAAAGCATCGCCACCTGCTGATATGCACTTCT
Organism: Turnera subulata; assembly: GCA_028386065.3. Lineage (NCBI taxonomy): Eukaryota > Viridiplantae > Streptophyta > Magnoliopsida > Malpighiales > Passifloraceae > Turnera > Turnera subulata. Next base: position 30,301 of record JAKUCV010002354.1, read on the forward strand.
GATCATCGATCAGCTAACCTGTGTAAAACTGTGAGGGGGTGAGACCAACCACTGTCTCACCGCAGACAAATAAACCAATAATATACAAAACAAATCAACTACAATTACACCGGCATCAAACAACGACAACCTCAATACACAGAGTAAGACATCATCAGACCACATACCATCACTTGTCATTACTTATATTATTATCTTTGTTATTATGGTTAAGTATTTTATTAGGGCCCTCTACTGTGTGCGTCGAGCTCGGTCCCGTCTGATCAGACAACCAGGCATAAGCCCAAATAAACCAGGCACGAAGCCTAAACGTATCCAGAGAGAGAGAGAGACAGACAGAAAGAGGGAGGTAGAAAGGGGGAGGTAGAAGGAGGGAGGTAGAACCGGCCATCACAGGCCCACATGCAAACCCGCATGCCATCCCGAGGGGTATTACTTCCCGCTCGAACTAACCGGTCAACAGCCCCACAGTAGACTTTATTATAATTCGATATTCTCATTAATTCTTTAAGAATTGTACCATACGTTATTGTCAAACATCGTTGTGTGGATCAAATAACTTAATCTCAAATCCGGGCCCCAGCCCATAGTTCACCACACAAACCACAAATCTATATCTCATGTGTTTATCATAACCAAACATGTCATACTAGACAGGCACAATGCATCACATCAGACAAACAGGCCACATAATCAGGCACACCACGTCATAGGTAACATCAATGTAATTCACTTTGCAAATAGCAACAACAGCACAACAGGCAAGCATGCATACAGCATTAAAGACCAAACAAATAACCACTTTATATTCCAAGACAATTAACCGAGCATTGTAGGCAGTAATGAATACAAAGGTTTATAAGTCCTCACCTGGATCATATAAACATCTTGAAAGATAAATCCATCCCCTACCTCGACATTACCGGGTTCCTATAATTATAACCCAAACACAATTACACAACAAATCACGAGGTAAAGAGATGCATGCTATACACTAGCTAACTTAATTTTGTGATAACAATCCTTAACCTCACGTGGATATATACAGACCAGG